>PVJH01038900.1:0-16823 GCA_004026705.1 Nesogale talazaci
CCTGCATGCAGGAAGGTAGCTGAGTTAGACATCGGCAGACAGCATGGGAAAGGAGCTGGGGGTGGCAGGTGTGGGCCCTGAGCCCAGATTCCATCTGGGTGTGCCTCTCGGGGACCACAGCTTCAGACACCATAAATAGCCACGGTTCTCCCAGGTTTCCATCCGATCTGGGCACCATGGGTAAGTACACGGTCCGCATGACCACTGGCGACGTGCTCTTCGCAGGCTCCTTCAACCCAGTGCAGCTGTGGCTGGTGGGCGAGCACGGAGAGGCGGACCTCGGGAAGGTGCTGCTGTCTGTGTCCAGCAAGGTGGGTGCAGACTGCAGGCCGCAGGGACCGTGCCCTACTGCCGACTGGGGTTGGCGGTGGGGAGACTCGCAGGAAGAGGGGCTCGGGAGGGAGGACAGGGGAGGATGGGGTGCCCAGTAGGAAAAGGGAAAGGAAGCCAGGCAGAAGGACAGGAGAGAGAGGACCGCTTGCTGGCTTGGCTGAAAGAGTAAAGGAGATGAGATGCTGGTGGAGGGGGTGGAGGGGGGGGGGAGACGCTGTTGCTAGGATACGGCTGGAGCTCCACCAGGTGAGTGAGTTACTTTGCCCTGCAATCAGCTGACCCTCTGTGTTTTCTGGGACCCCCAGCTTGCCTCTAAATTCTGTCCTTTTGGGTAGGAGACGGTGTTTGAGATCGATGTCCCCCTACACCTGGGGCGCCTACTGTTGGTGAAACTGCGCAAACACTACTTGATGTTGAATAAGGGTTGGTTCTGCACGTGTATCAGGGTGCAGGGCCCCGGAACCCAAGGCGAAGCATTCTTCCCCTGCTATGGTTGGATTCATGACAAACTGATTTTCTCTCTACCAGAGGGCACCGGTAAGGGCGAGGCCGAGCGGGGTGGTGCCGGATGGCTGGAGGAGGACTGGGTTGGCTCTCAGAGGGAAATGGCTAAGTTCTAAGAGGAAAAGATGAGGTCAGTGGAGTCGTGGGGAGGTGAGAGAAATGGGGGAGAAGAGCACGACTGGTGGCGATGGGGGTCGGGAGTGGGCAAGGGGGAGGAGGAGCCAGGGGGAGGGGTGTCAAGGAAGGATTCTGATCTCGTATTCCCCACATCACACCACCCCCCACCCCAGCCCGGACAGTGAATGACGACCCTCAGGCTTGGTTTAAGGAACACCGGGAGCAGGAACTTGAGGAGAGAAGGAAGGTGTACAGGTGAGATTGGAAAGCCTTGATTCCTCCACCAGCCTGGGAGACACTTGTCGCACCACTGACTCCCCATGCTCTGTCCAGGTGGGGGTCCTGGAAAGAGGGACTAATCCTCCCTATAGCAGCCAGCACGCGGTGCGATCTTCCTATGAATGAGCGATTCCTGGTGGACAAGGACTACGACTTCATTTCCAACCTGGGGAAATCGTGAGTGCTGCCTTGAGTGGGCACTGGTGTCTCACGGTGGGGAGGTGGTCTCCTCTCTTGAAAAAGGGCAAAAAAAACCTGTTGTTAGGGGCTTTTCCATCTCATCACAATCCATACATCCTTCTGATGTGTCAAGCACATTTGCACATCTGTCATCATCATTATTTTCTTTATTTTATTTTAATTTTTATTTTTGGCATCGCTGCCCACCATCTTTATTTTCAAAGCATTCTCTCCCCACTGGAGCCTCTGGTATCAATCAGCCCCTCATTTCTTCCCGCCCTCCCTCCAGAACCCTTATTAAGTTATCGATTACTCTTTCCGGTATCCTTTCTTGAGAGTCCTGCATTGGCCTTCCTTCCACAGGTGGAAGAAATTGGCCATCGATTTGCCATTAACGTTCATCAATCCTGTGAGGAGATTGAAAGATTTCAGCAAAGCATTCCCGTGTGGAAAGACTGCCCTGGCTGGTTAGTTGACACGCCTTCTGAAACCAGGGGTTAGCACAAAGAGGGGTGTAGACTAGGCGTGGCAAGTTCCTAGTTCAACATGCGCTCCTCAACTGATCTTCCTAGAGCGAGTTCGTGATTCCTGGGAGGATGACGCCCTCTTTGGGTACCAATTTCTCAACGGCGCAAACCCCATGATCCTGAGGCGTTCCAGGGAACTTCCTGCCCGACTGGTGCTGCCTTCAGGGATGGAAGACTTGAAGACCCAACTGGAGAAAGAACTTCAGGTTCTGTGGCCTCTGTTCACCACCCCAGCCATCTTCCCCACATTCTTTTTCTTCCTCTCCTTTTTGTTCCTCCTCCGCCTCCCCTCCCCCTCTCTTTCCCATTTACATTCCACTCATCTCTGCCTCTCTTCATCCGCATTCAGGCTTCCTTAACTTTGGCATTACTGCTGTGATAGTTGTGTACTGTCGGACATTTAGTAGCGTCCTTGGTCTCCACGTGACTAATGCCACGTGTGAAATGAAGAAATGAAGAAATGTCTCTAAACATCGCTGAATTTCCACTTCTTTGTGAGCAGAGTGGACGGAGTACCTCTGATCAACATTTTCTCCTTCTTCACCTTTCCATCTTCTTCCATCTACACTTTCATCTCAGCCTTCTTTCTTAGCTATCTCTCAACCTCATGGAAGGGTCCATGTTTCTAAAGGGAAAGAGCAAAAGAGATCGATGGAATGTTTTGTTGGAGATCAATTGGATAGGACGGAACTTCTTTTTTAAAAATAAAGAAGATATACTGTGCTCCACCTGACTACAGCCTCCAGCGGAAGGGTTAAGGGAAGACTTCGGGTTGGAGGTTGATGGTAAAAAGGCAGAAACTGCACATCAATGAGCTCCATGTCTGATGTAGCGAGAGTTTAGTGTGTAAACTAAAAAAGGGGTGGGTATAGAGAGAAACTGCACTGACTCAGCCTTATATGTCACCTGCCTTCCCACCCCACCGTCCAGGCTGGATCTCTGTTTGAAGCTGATTTCTCCTTGTTGGATGGGGTGAAGCCCAATATCATCATATTTAAGCAGCAGTATGTGGCAGCGCCACTGGTCATGCTGAAGCTTGAGACAGATGGAAGACTCTTACCCCTAGTGATCCAGGTTAGAGACCTAGGCATTTTGTCCCTACCCACTGCTCTTCTGCAGCACAAAGACTCAAAGATCCTCACACTCGGCTCTTCCTTCTTCTACAGCTGCAGCTGCCTCGCCATGGAGGCCCCACCCCTCTGCTGTTCCTGCCATCTGATTCCCCCATGGCTTGGCTCCTGGCCAAGATTTGGGTTCGGAGTTCTGATTTCCAGCTGCACCAGTTGCAGTCACATCTGCTGAGGGGACATCTGATGGCCGAGGTTATTTCTGTGGCCACCATGAGGTGCCTGCCTACTCTGCATCCTATTTACAAGGTATTTCAGCATCCGCCATTCTTCAATTGAATGCCCTGCAGACGGTACACTGTTAGCCTCAGGAAGTGACCCAGCATCTAATGTTGTGGTATGCTAGGTCAACAGTAATCTCCATTTTAATGTGGACACACACAGACACAGACACACACAATGCTATTGGAGACCTGCAGGGTCCATACCTGCAAGGAGTTGGGGGAAAATGTAAGAACAGACTTTACAGAGGAGTTGAAATTGGGGCTGAGGAGTTACCAGGTATGTCGTGAGGAATGGAGACATTCCAGACAGAGCTCCATAGACTCAAGGAAAGATAGGTCCCTGGGTCTTGGCAGATGTTGGTATCATTAAAATTAGGATGCAAGTTGGGTGAGAAGGAGAATAAAATAGAAAAGATTTTCAAGGGATGTGGGAAAAGATGAGTGAAGAAGCCATGTGGTGTAGGTGTGGAGAAGAATCAAGAGCTCTGTTATGACTATCTGAGATTTCCAGTGCCTGTGGACATCCCTTTCAGAAGGTCAGCAGGGCTGTTGAGTACCTACTTTTGGTGGTTTGGAAGAAGTCAGAGTTGAAGATGTACATTTGAGTGCTGTTAGAAAGTAAATGTATTTAGAGCCATTTAATCAGATGACACCCCATAGAATTTATGTCTGCTGCATCTTTCTCTAGAGTACTACAAACTTTTAAGTTGAGAAGGGATTTGAGTGCGAAATGTAGAAAAATTAAAAAAACCCAACAAAACAACCATTGAGTAAGAGGAAAGTAAAGTGTGTGTCATGCCAACCAAGAGAAGAAACTAGTTCAAGAAGAGTAATGATTTTTTTCCCTCTCTCATGTTGCTGAGAAGTAACAAAAGTCATAAACAGCAAATTGATGATTGGGTTTGCCAACGCAGAGATGATTACATGGAAGAAATGGAACTTTATAGGTGTAGGCTGATTAGAATATGTGAAGGAAGTATAGATAATACCGAATATTGATCATATGTAATCTAGACAATATCCCCACTAAGTGGTGATTCTTTTAAGAAGGCTAGTTCAAGAGAAAGAAGAAAACTGCTGGCAAAGGCGGTACGATCATGAGAGAGTCTTCTTTATAGGGCATCTAATTACTAGGCATCCTTGTACCCTGGTAACTGCCACTACAGCAGGAGTAACGTCTTGGGCAAAGGTTCAAGGTTGTAGAGTCAGGATCAGAGCTAGTGTCAGGTGGTGAAGGTAGGGTTAGGGTGTCAGGGTCTAGAGACTGTGCTGAATTTAGGGTGTAATTTCAGGACTTCAGAGTCAGCTCAAGGGTTAGGACTTTAGGGTTAGCTTTAGGGTATAGGAAGGGTATAGGGTATAGGTGGGGTCGTAGTTACTTGCAGGGCTGTGATTGCACGGTCAGCAGTTCCAAACCAGGGGCAGCTCTGAGGGAGAAAGACTGGGCTTTCTATTCCCATGAGCAGTCTCAGAAACCCTCAGAGAATACTTAGGAGTCAGCACAGACTCTGTGACAGTGAGTTTTTTTGTTTTTTAGGACATTAAGATTCAGTCTGAGCTTATTTCTGAACCTTAAAAAAAGGTGTAAGTGTGGGGGTGTAAGAATGTAGAAGACCTAGCTTCAGACATAACAATCCCGCAAGCTTTTGTGATCTCAGAAAGGGGATTCTTAGATTTCTTTTTTTTTTTCATTTCTTTTTTTTTTAGGCATCACTGGCCTGGTGGTGGGAGTAGGAAGCCCAGTCTTTGCTCCTGTGAGCGGGAATTGAACCTCCGTCCCAGTGGGCCGCAGTCCCGCGCACAACCACTACGCCACCGGGGCTCAGCCCCTATTCTTAGATTTCTTAAAAATGAACAAGACCACGCAAATATATTACTTTGAAAACATTTGACTGTGGGAGGTTCTGAGACAATGACTCATTTCTTTTCTTCGAAGTCGTACTTAAACGCAACCCCGGCATTCCCTCCATTATGGAAGACCAAGTCTCTTCAGTTTTTCCCCCTGTCATTGACTGTTTAATATTCTCTCTCTGTATGGATCCTAGGATCCCTCTTTTGACGGTGTCTCGATTTTTGATTCCACAATCAGCTCCTGATCCCCCATTTCCGCTATACCATGGAGATCAACCTCTTGGCCCGGAACCACCTTGTCTCTGAACTGGGAATTTTTGATCTGGTATGGAAAGGGATCAACAAAGGGGGAGGAAGGCTTGAAGTTGGAAGAATCTCCAAGGTCACTTCTCTACCTGTCCCTGTGCCCACTCTGCTCCCTCTTCGCAGGTCTCCCCCATCTTCCTATTCTGCCTCACCCATGGGTGGTCAGGGGTCAGCATTAGTAGGGCTGTTAAGGAACCCTTGTGGTAGAGTAGCTGAAGATTTGAGGTGCTAATCACAAGGCCATCAGTTTGAACCCACCAGCTGCCCATGGAAGATAGATGACCCACTTTGTCTCCGTAAAGATCAGCAGCCTTGGAGAGCCACAGCGGCATTCTACTTTGCCCTGCAAGGCCACTATGCGTTAGAAAGGACTCCCTAAGCAGTGAGATTGGGTTCGGAGTTTTCACCTCATGCTTCCTGATTCCCAGTCTCTCTCTCCCCTCTGCTCTGGGCTTGTCCTCAGATCGTGAGCACTGGGAGTGGAGGCCATGTGGATGTCCTGCAGAAAGCCTCAGCTTCCTTGACCTACCGCTCCCTCTGCCCTCCGGATGACCTGGCCGATCGTGGCCTCCTGGATGTGACATCGTCTCTCTATGGCCAAGATGCCCTCAGGCTCTGGGAAATCACCAGCAGGTCAAGATGACAAAGAGAGGGATGGTCCAGTGGACGTGTTGGAGAAGCAGGAGGGGGTGGGGGTGGGACCAGAAGGTCTTATCCTGACTTCCTGAGATCCATACTCTTCACTGGGAGCAGGTATGTGAAGAGGATGGTTGGCCTTTTCTATCAGAGTGACAAAGCCGTGATACATGATTCCGAGCTGCAGGCCTGGTGCAGAGAGATCACGGAGACTGGACTGCAGGGGGCCCAGACCAGGGGGTAAGGCACACACACACACACACACACACACACACACACACACACACCTCCCTCTGTGTCAGTTCACACCCATCTGCCATGAATCTGCATATTCCTGCCACTGGACCTCTCCAGAGCTTTTCCAGAATCCTTGAGATCACCCAGCATTTCCCAGGCCCCATTCTTTCTTGTTCTCTCATCGGTATCCTTCTTTCTCTTTTTCCTTCTTGCATCATTGTCCTGGTGGGAGTAGGAAGCCCAGCCTTGCTCCTGGAGAGCTGCTGCTGGATTTGAACCGTCAACCCTGTGGGGTTGTCCCACACACAACCTCTGCACCACCAGGGCTCAGCTTCCTTCATTCTCATGCACCAAAAGATCTCTTTACAATCCAGACCTTTCTTAGGCATTTTTCACCCTTTCCTACCTTAGCTGCATAGTCCAAGGTCCATTTCCATAAATAACTCTCATTACATTTTTCATTCTTACAAAAATATAGAGAACACATTTGCCATTTCCACATTTTTTGATGTGTACAATTCAGTGACATCAATTTTATCAATCACCTTGTGCAAGCATTACCAATGACTTGACAACTTTTCTATCTCCATAACATGCAATGCTTCCTAAACAAAGCAATAAGTTCCACCATTTCTCCTCCCTGTTGCCACTATTAAATCAGATCCAGATATACATTTGCCTATTCTAAGTATTTCGTATTGGTGAGATAAAATAATGTCTGTACTATTGTGACAGCCAAGCCTATAAACATTTGAGTACTCATCCACTTTGTGTGAACTTCTATAGACTCTAGAGGCCACGACCCTAAATATCTACATCCTCAGATATTTGGTATCTGTCTCATTTTACCGGTCTCAAGGCTTCTAATTTTCATTTCCAACAGGTTTCCCCTCTCCTTTCAGTCCCAGGACCAGCTCTGCCATTTTGTCACCATGTGCATCTTCACATGCACAGGCCAGCATGCTTCTGCTCACCTGGGCCAGGTAACCCACTGTGCTCATCCTCCAGGGATCCTGGGATGCAGAGGACGGGGGAATTGCACGACTGGTCATCAGTCTGGGTTTCTGAGTGATTCTTCTACCTGCAGGTGGACTGGTATTCATGGATCCCTAATGGTCCGTGCACCATGCGGAAGCCCCCACCCATCACCAAGGACGTGACAGAGAAGGACATAGTGGATGCACTGCCTGATCTACGTCAGGCCCAGGTGCAGAAAGCAGTCATCAAGTTCCTTGGCAGACATCAGCCCGTCATGGTTAGAGATGTGCCTGGGTTCTGGGGAAGGGTTCAGCTTGAACGAGGAGCAGAATTCTTGGCCCAGGAAACTGAACCCGTTTGCTTTTCCCATCAGGTGGCCTTGGGGCAGCACAAGGAGGAATATTTTTCAGGTCCTGAGCCCTATACTGTGCTGAAGCAATTCCAAGAGGAATTGGCTATCATGGACAAGGAGATCAAAGACCGGAATAGAAGCCTGGATCTGCCTTATGAATACCTTCAGCCCAGCCTGGTGGAGAACAGTGTGACCATCTGACAGCCCTGGGCCACCTCGGCCGGTAGAGCTTTGCTCTCCCTAAGTACCTTTGAGAACCCCATTCTCCTTGATGATCCCAACCCAAACTCACTGCCATTGAGGTGGTTCCAGCACGTCGTGACCCTACTGCTTGCTTTCTCCCACTGTAAATGTCTATGGGAGCAGTGTGGTGGCTGCGAACTGCTAACGTTTTGTTAGAGTCCCACTAGAACCCTCCCTGCTAAAACTGCTCCCAGAGCTACACACAACCCTGCGGGGTGGGGTGGGGACGGGACACGACAATGAGGGTTCAGATCTGGCCCCCACGCTTTCTCACCCTTTGTCACTTACCCTGCGGCTCATTCCCAAAGGCTTGGGCTCACATCTAAATAAAATACTCGGATGCAGTCATCAAGCTGATTGCGCATGGCGAGCGAGGAAAGGGGTGGGAGCACAGGCCTTGGTTCCAGCCTCCTTGTTCACATTCCCCCAGAGGGAAAAGAAGGCCTCTTCCTGGAACTGACAGTTCTCCCTGCAATCAATGCTTCGGTCACAGCTTTCTTGAAATCTCTCTCTGTTACATCCCAGAAAATGTGTCTTTCAAAAAACATTTACGATTTTTTTTTTCTTCAATAAAAAACCCTGAAATTCTTGATGTAGGACATCTGATTGTAGTCTGGGTGGAAGTCAGCAGAGGAAATTAGTTTCCCGTTCAACAGTTTCATTGCTTTTTTGTTTGTTTGTTTCATTGCTTTTTTGACATTGGTTGCAGTCTTCCTCCTCCCTTCCTCTTCTCTCTTTTCATTGTTTAGCCCTCCTTCCCCTGTCTTGCCCTGAGAGCTTTGGTTTTGGTCTGATCTGTTTGAGTGTTCTGAGGAGTATGTCCTTGATTTTGTGTTTTCTGGGTCATTTACTTCATAGCCTTGTTACTTGTTTAGCTCAAAGGTGCTGTTCAATGATGGGTTTAGTTCCAATTGTGAAGGGTGGTGTGTCAGGGTCATAGTCATGGATGGCCACACACAAGCTTTTAAAACTCCAGTAACTACTTACCAATGTAGGATGGGAAGTATTGTTTTTATGGATTACGTTATGCCAATATGGTCCAATGCAGCCAAGCTCAGGGACTCAGCCCCTCAATCTACTGGGTGATGGCTTAGAAGTTTTTGTGCCTGTGACTTGTATGTTCTACTGTACTCAGAGACTTCAAAATGTTTATGGGAAAACAATTAAAATATAACAATTTTGCCATCATATTTCTGAAGCCCCATCTTATACCTGGATATATTTGCAGTATGTGCAAATACCTAACTGTGAAATAAAAATAAAACTATAGTTAGATAAAACTATAGCAGATAAAAATATAAAACTTGTGTTAGATAGGGTTCTCCAGAGAAACAAAGCCAGGATACTTATAATTATAGATAGCTATATATAGCACAAAGGAATACAACAAAGGAATACACAAAGGAATACAATTAGTCCACACAGCAGTACTGAGGGATTATTTCAACTTACTTCCATGGAACAGTTAATATACTGGAAGTCCTTCAACTCAGGAGGGTGCTGGGTTCAAGGTCAAGGAAGCAGGCAGCTGAGTATTCCTTAAGGCAATTCAGGCAGTCCGGCCAAAGGAAACAAACAGTAAGGCGGGTCATCAAGAGTCAGAAGCTCAGGAACTTAGTGAAGCATTGAACTTAGTGAGATATTGAACTCAAGCAAAGCAAGACAACAGCATCCGCCAAGTTCAAGTGATGTACACATCAGCAGCTTGGCAAGGCGGGTCTCCAACAAGGAACTTCAAGCTCTAGTAACATGATCCATGAGTTGGCGGTCCCACAGGTAGTGTAGTTCACAGGTTGAGGCAGAGAACTAGCTAAAGCAGCCACACACTGGTCCAATCCCCAGAGAGCCAGAGAGAGAAGGGTGGGCATTGTCAAGCCATTAATCTCTTTGCCCTCCAATCAAACTGTGACTTTATTAATCCCACACGCTCCCTATTGGCCAGGTTGGCACAGTAAACCTACCTATCACAACCATCTTCTGTCAAACATGTATGCGATCATATTTGTACCCGCAGGTGCCTTACCACACCTGTTCAGTTAGCATTCCACTTATTAATGATTGTCGGTTCCTACTGTCCCTACACATTGCCTATCTGACATTGTTTACCATTGTTGCTCTTTCTTCCTGCGTACATCCCAGAGTCTTCCTTTGCTTGGTCATGATACGCTAACCACCTCCTTATTGTGTACTGAGTTCCCTTCATCCAAGCCAATACATGTCTACACTCTTGGAGTGATTCCCCTCCATCTCCTCCCATCCCTTGTAGACATCAAAGAATGCTCCTTTCTGGGTGAAAACTTTTCTTGATTTTGTGTTGATTTTATACAACATTTATCTATTTGACTCAGCATCACCTCCGTCAGTATCATCCATGTTAGGAGATGTTTTGAAGCGTCATCTGTCTTCTTTTACATTGTGTTTGACTCCATTTTGTGTTTGTAACAGTGTCCTTACACGTTCTTCTCTTCGTGGGCACTGAGGTTGTTTTCATCTTCCTGCTATTGTGAATAGTGGACACAGCTGTGCATATATTTATTTGTGCCATGGATGTATTTCCCTAGAAGGCATGCTTAGTAGCGGATTGCTAGATCATATGCGATCTCTAATTCTTCCTTTTAAAAGAAGCACCACACCATTTCCCACAGTAGCTGTACCGTTTTACAATCCCACCACTCTGTAGGAGCGTTCCAGTCTCTCCATATGCTCATCAACATTTGTTACTTTCTCTTCTTTTGATCAATGCTGGGATGAGGTAGTATCTCCTTATTTTATGATTCTCATCTGCCTGGTGGCTTAAAAGCAGGTGCATTTTTCATTTACTGGCTGCCCGCGTGAAAGTCGTCTTGGATGAAGTGTCAGCCTTTGGGTCCCCACTTTTGAGCATTTTTGTTGCTGCTGTCATCTTTCTTGATTGTTTTCTACATTACAGCACAAAGCCCCGCTGTTCTTGAGTGGTTTCTGACTCAGAGAAACATGACAAAAAGAGCAGAACGTCTCTGCCGTGCTTCTGTAATGTGGTCGTTACGTAATTTCACATCCACGTGGTAAATAAGTGTAGTGGTAAATAAGTGTAGCCTGTCAATTAGGTCATAGGCTGATTATGCCTCCTTGTGGCCCTGACCTTCTTGCGAGGATTCTGGGACCTTCCGCTCTTTCTCTCTGGAGCCACCTTCCTGTTGCAGAGCCACAATCAGAGAGCTGGCGGAGCCATGTGGAGAACAGTCCCAGCCCTGAGATGCTTCCACCACCTCTAGATCCACAAGACTTTGTACTTACTGGCCTGTGATCTTCAAGCATTTTGTATCATTGCATGTATTGCATGAGTCTGAGGAGATATTTGGACTTAGGGGCTCATATCAGACTTGTGGACTTGATCTGGACTGGGCTGTCATTTTTTTTAAACTGAGGCCTCTTAGAGATTGGGGCCTCTTACAGATATTATAACAATTCATAAATCAATTACATCAGGTGAACTTGTACAGATCCTGCCATCATCATTTTCAAAACATTTTCTTTCTTCTTGAGCCCTTGATATCAACTCCTCTTTATTCTCTCCCTTCCCCACCCTGCCATCCTCATGAATCTTCAATAAATTATATATTATTTTATTTTTTCCTATCTGACACTGTCTGATGTGTGCTTCAACCACAGTTCTGTTATTTATCTCCCTTGAGGGGGGTTATGCATCCATCACTGTTATCAATTCTCTCCTCCCCCTTCTCATACCCTTATGGAATTGTTACTCCCATTCCTGCTTCTGAGGGGGTTACCTAGCCTGGATTCCATGGGTGGAAAGCTTTTATCTTTACCAATGTACATATGGCGCTCTTAACAGGATTTGTGAAGTCAAATGGGAGCCACCGTGCGATCTTTCAAAATACACGATTACTCTTTGATGGCCAGTTCTTTCTTATACATGTATGAGTGTCTCTGAGTTTGCTTCTCTAGTCAACCCATGTGACATATGTGAGTCTCTACAGAAGCCGAGTGCCTCTGCTTTTCCTGTACAATAGCTGGTGGGCTTGAACCAGCAGCTTTTCTGTTAGCCCAACCCTGCACCCACTGCACCACCAGGAATCATTCTCTCTACTACTTCCTTTCTTTCGGTGACCATGGGACTCTTTTGTTTCTCCCTCTCTCTAGTTGTTTGGAGCCTTGACGGCATGGTGGGTGGCATGGTGGGTTGCTCCCCATCAGGACAGCAATGGAGACAGCTGCTCAGGGAGTTACAGTCTCAGAGACCCACAGGGACAGTTCGACCCTGGCCCATAGGGATACCCCGTGTTATAAGTGACATGGCAACAGCGGGTTTCTTTGTTTTTTGTTTTTTTCTAGCTGTTTGGTCTGGGGCTTAAGTTCTCACTGGCCCTTCTTTTTTTGGTGTGTGCACCTCAGCACCCATCTTGTTGTGTCCCAAAAGTTTTGGTAAGTTGTGTCTTTATTCCTCTTTGATTCTAGGAGTGCATGCATTCTTGGTGTGCATGGGAAGACGTGGGGGTGATGGGGAAGAGAGGCTTGACATAGCTAGGTGCTGCTTCAAGCTCTGCCGAACCCGTTATTCATCCAAAGGGGTGGGTGCTGGACTCTCCCATTTCTCTTTTCAGTGCTCTACCACATTCATGGATATACTTGGAATAAAAGGAAACGACCATCGACAAATAGCCTAGGATAAGCCTATGTGCACTCTGGGGTGTTTACATAATTTCACATCAACTTGATATAAAAAGTGAAGGGGTGGAGTCTCGCCTGTCAATCAGGTTGCAGCCTGATGATACCTCCTTGTGGGTGTGGCCTTCTCATAAGGAGGGCCCTGGGAACCTCCTCTCGCTTGTTTTGGTCTTCCTGCTGGAGAGCCACTTGGAGAGCTTTGAGCACTATGATGCGGTCACCACCATTGGATCCACACAACTTTGCACCCACCGGCCTGTGATCTTTCTGCATTCTGTATCATTGCATGTGGCTGCATGGGTCTGAAGAGGGACTTAGGACTTAGTATCCGACTTATGAACTAGTATTGGACTTATGGACTTGATCTGGACTGGGTGGGATGTTCCCTGGACACACAATTACACCTTGATCTAAAGCTCTTTCTTATGCATATGTGAGGGTCACTGAACTTTTTTCTCTACTTGACCCTGTCTAACACATACTCCCATTCTCCCCTAACTACCCATTCAGATTCAAGTTTTCTTCATACTTCTTCATAATAAGCTTCCTGATCGTCCTGGGCATATGAAAAAAATCTGTCAATTTGATCCCTTTGAAATAAAAATGCAGTCACTGTACTTTGAGCTGATGTCTCTGTCTTGAATGCAACTGGCCATTGATGTCGCCAACCGTGGCAGTCACTGATCTGTGTCAATTTCAGTACTGGGAGCGTACAGGTGGTGTCTAGCCTGTCAATCTGGAGACAGTCCATGAGACCTCTGTGTGGGCATGGCTTTCTCTGAGAATTCTGGGAAATTCTCCCCCCACCCCCTTGTGGAGGTGAGAGACTATAGACTCAGTCTCTTGGAGATGACCAACCGACAAGACAACACGGCAGTCTCCTGAGTCCTGGAGACTGGCAGAGCCGGAGGAGAAGACACATGGGCTTACCCTGATGGAACCAGACCTCTGAGGCCAGAGGAGCCAAGTGGAGACCCCTGTCAGTGGTGAGATGCTTCTACTGCCATTGGATAGACAAGACTGCACCCACAAGCCAGTGCATGTGCTTTGTGAGTCTGAAGAGGACTGATGGATGGGTATCAGACATATGGGCTAATATCAGACTTATTGGGATGGGATGCTTTCTCAATGTATCTAAACCTCTCCCTTATATAAATATGTGTCTGTGAACTTGTTTCTCTAGTCTACCCAGACTAACACACCAATATTCTACTGTCTAAGTCCCTGCCTCACACCCCAGGCAGTTGGATTTCCACCCAAATCTTAGCTGTTCAGGTGGACAATAAAGGGATTTTTAAGGAAGTCATAGATACCATAGATACCATACCATGGACTGTGACTCTGAAGCCATATTCAGCTCTATCAGTACCTACTTGTGAGTCTGAAGCAAACTTGGGAAAAAGATAAGATTGTTATTCAAATAATGGTGACCTCATTTGTTTGTTTATAAATATCTGTGGTTCTCGAATAATTTTTAAATTGTTGTGAGGGACAGGATCAGCAATTTCATCTCAAAAGTTTGCCAGACCCCGCCCTAGACTCACGGAGTCTTTGAACTGGCTCCTGGAAGCTCCGTCGGTTACATAGAAAAAAAGAACTTGAACTGTGATGAAATGCCAGAGACGAGAGTGGAAATAAAGGAGAGTCAAAGGAGAACCTGAGGTTCTGGGCTGGACATACAAGGATTTAGAGAGAACATTGCTTACGTGTCAAGTGAAATAGAAAGGAAATTCTGGAAAAAAGTTCAGCAAGCAATTGGAGAGGCTAACTAAAGGGGGGGGGGGGGAGAAGAATACTACCTTTAATTAGAGTGGTCGACTATAAGTTGAGTGTATGAACAAGGGGAAGAGGTAAAGAGAACAGTAGGAGGCCGATGAGACCTTGCACACCCTCAGAGTTAGGGGCTTACAAGGTACTGCTGGGAAACGAGCTATCTAGTGTGGGAGATAAGGCGAGAAACAGATGGAGGTCCCAGAAACCAAGACAGAAGAGAGACTTCAGGAGAACTTGCGCAAGCCTGTCTTTTCACACCTTCTAGGATCTTTCTCTGATCATTCAACGTGCTCTGCTGTCTTCCAGTTCCTAGGTGCAATGGCCCCTCATTCACTTTCTTCTCGAATATTCTGACCTTATCTTCCCATCATGTTTTCTTAGAAAAGGTTCTCATCTCTCCCGAATACCAGTTCCATTATTTCCCCCGTCCAGCTTTCCAAATCACCGCATCCTAACATCCCAGGATGGTCTGTGCGGAGGTAGTCTTCATCCAGTGTCTTCTGCATAGCAGTTTTACTGCTGCCTCTAAATCTTTTGTTTGTAGCAATTCCCGTGCAAAACGTCTAGATTCTTCATGAAGTCAACTCTCTTTTCTATTTCTACCAGAAGCCCTAGTGGACCTCAGGAGACATTACTTAACTACCTTATCCTGGATCTTGTCATTTTCATCTTTCCTTTAGTCCTTAGGGCATCTCACTCTGTGCAAAGCCGGGCTATTACAAATTGCAGGCTGTGCGTGTCCTCGTGAACGATGCTTTCTAGAATTATGCAACGTGTGATCATGAAAATGTCTTGAGTTCTGGAGCTGCGCCCATATTCTATTAGACTGGAGGCCTCAGTCTTTCTCTCATTTCATTCCACTGCAGCATAATAGCAAGTCTATTGCATTTCTTTCTGGCCCATGGATGCCTCTCTCTTCAAAACCATGGGCTCTCTCTTGACTTTGTCAGCAAAGTAGGAGCGCATGGGAGGAAACTAAATGAGCAATTCAGAGTCCAGTCTTGTCTCACCAAATTAGGATGTAGAACACTGTCTTTGTGAATCCTGTTGGGTCAATTTACCTTGGCGCTCCTCAAGACTATGGTTCTGGTCCCAAAGACCCAGCAACTTGTGCCCTGAGGGTGGTTGGTTATGTGTAAGAAGTTTGCATAAGTCCGTCCTCTGTATGCAACAGCACCTTTAGAGATATATATGCCGTAAAGTTAAGTACGCATGTACACTAATATGCACTGTCAACTCGTATTTGTGGGGTTATGCCCACTTACCCCCTCCCATTTGGTCCTGCTTCTGGTCTGTTTTTGCATTTGCTTATAGATTCCCATGATTACAGGACATCAAGAGAGTGACAGAAGAGCAGCAGCAGAACCAGAAGCCAGAGAACGAGGAAGAGCGGTGGACTTCTGTGTTAGCCCAGGTGGACGAGAGATACAAACTCATAGACACTCCTAGGTGCCTAAGAAAGAGCTTTCTATAATTGTATATTGAGAAAACACCCCAGCCCAGTCCAGTTCACGTCCATATGTCTGGTCTTAGCCCATATCTCTGACACCAGTCTACAAATTCTTCCTCACACTCACACAGCCATGCAATGACAGCAAATGCAGGAAGATCACAGGCCGGTGGTTGGAGAGTCTTGTGGATCCACTGGTGGTGGAAGCATCTCGGAGCTGGTACGGGTCTCCACGTGGCTCCTCCAGCTCCAGGACTCTGGTTCTCTCAGCCTAGCTCCATGTGGCTTGTCACCAGGAGTGTCTCACAGGGAGAGTATGTGTCTGGCCTCTGCTGTGCCTACAGATGAGGTCCTTAAGTTGTGCGCCAGGCTAGACTCCACCCCTTCTCTCTCAATAGCCTCAAGTTTACACCAGATATGCCACTGCCACAATGCCCCAGTCCACAGAGCATGTCAAGCTGGGTGCTTGTAGGAGGCTGGCTTGTGGAGTGGGGTGTCTCTGGGCTTCCCTGGGGGAGCTGGGCTTGCTGGCCCTCAGAGTTGGAGCTGAATGCCTTCCGGTTGAGGGGGGCAGCAGAGTGGTGTGCCCGTTGGGCGTCTGTTAACAGCCCTAAAGCAACTTTGTAACATGTCCTCGCAAAACAATTGTATCTTGAGATTCCTGGAGTAAGAAGGGGGGGGGGGGCCAGAGTCCATCTCAAGTATGTTGGACATGCTGTCAGGAGAGACCAGTCGCTGGAGAAGGACAGCCTGCTTGGTAAAGGCAGAGGGGCAGCGAGAAAGAGGAGGGCCCTGGACAAGATGGACGGCGGACACAGTGGCCGTGGCAATGGACCCAGACATCAGAACGATCATGAGGAAGGTGTGGGACCCGGAGATGTGCGTTCTGCTGTGCCCAGGGTCGCTGTAAGCGGGTACTCTCTCAATGACACCTCACAGGGACACGCTGGAAGACAGAGAACTCTGACACAGTGGACAGTGCTGTGCGCAGGAGAGCATTCTTATGTCCAGCCCAACACGTCAGAGATCCCACAGACC
>PVJH01038901.1:0-16817 GCA_004026705.1 Nesogale talazaci
CCACTCCCATCCTGGAGGGGGCAGCGCTTTGTTCTGACTGGAATAGACACATATTCTGGATATGGATTTGCCTTCCCTGCACGCAATGCTTCTGCCCAAACCACCATTCGTGGACTTACGGAATGCCTCATCCACCGGCATGGCATCCCACATAGCATTGCTTCAGATCAAGGAACTCACTTTACAGCAAATTCAGTGCAGCAATGGGCCCATGGCCATGGAATCCACTGGTCATATCATGTTCCGCATCATCCTGAAGCTGCTGGCTTGATAGAACGATGGAATGGGCTCCTGAAGACACAACTGAGACGCAAACTACGTGGCAACAACTTGCGGGGCTGGGGCAGTGTTCTCCAGGAAGCTGTATACGCTTTAAACCAGCGGCCAATAAATGGTGCTGTGTCTCCAATAGCCAGGATTCATGGGTCCAGGAACCAAGGGGTGGAAACTGGAGTGGCACCACTCACTATTACTCCTATTGATCCACTTGTATCTTGGGTGGATAGTCAATGAAAGGAGACCCAGAACCATAATATATTTAGTACCCTAATACTCACCTTGCATTCATGTGACAGGTTTTAATCGGATAGACAAGGATTATCCCTTGTAAGAAATGGTATAGGGAATTTTTCCCCTAGCACCAACCCCCTTCTTCAATATAAACAGAACTCAATCAATTAAGAAATTAATCTGTACAAAGTAACAACTAATGCATTGCAAGTCACAGTTGGATTATACTTATATGAACTCCTTTTATCAATAGTACCTTACATTCTATGTCACTGGATAAATTATTGATGTTATCGATGCATTTGTCTTATACCTCAGGGGTATAACTGACAAGGTTTTTCTTTTTCCTTTTTTTTTTTGGGGGGGGGGTTATTGCTATTCTTGTTGGATTTTTATGACCACTAAACCTGTGGGCAAACAGATAGATTCTGATCTCCCACTAAATTATATCCCTAATCCAAGAACAGTCAGTTCTTATCACATGGTCCGATTGGACACTTGCCTTCATGAAGAGATCACTGAAAAGGTGCTACAGCAAGTGTGGTGAAAAAAGCAGATGGTGCCCCCTCTCAACTGGAATCATGTCTGGGGTCTTATAGGCTTGTATTCAAAAAAGCAGCCATGTAAATGAGGCATCGACTAAATCCACACGGAAGAAGGACACGAGCTCTTGTGATCCAAAGATGATGATAACAAAATCCAAATATGAGGTAGGGAACAGTATCTGAGCTTAAATTGTAAACAACCAACTTGTAGAGGTCTATGGAGAATGGTGGAAAGCCAAAATCCACCTGCAGAGTATCGACTCAGTTTAAAACTCTGACTGATTCCCTCTACCCACAGGCAAGGCACTCAAACAGGCTTACTATCAGACAGAAATTATGATCAACTTGATTATACGAGATGGGACCACCATGTAAAAGGATATGTGATCAGTTGCCCTCCCTCCTGATGCAACCTGAATTTGCCCTAGGCTCATATATTTCTCACTTTTTCCAAGGCAGGAAGTTCTTCTCTGATTTTAAAATATTGTTAGTGGTCTTTTCTTTCTTGCTCTTACTTATCATTTGTATCTTTATATTATTAGCATTTTCTTCTTTCTGTTGTGTTTTGCTTTTGCTTTATATTAGGTTAGGTTTCCTAGTTTAGTAATCACAGAAGGAGTGGATGCAGAGAGACAATAACTCATGTAGTAGTTTATTAGGAACCTGGGGGTGGATAAAAGAGAGTGAGTGGAATTGGGGAACAAACAATGGATTTGGGAGGGAGAAGGGTACAAAATGACTGATTGGCATGATGTCATGATGTGTATACAATTCTTTTAAAGAACAATTTAACTATGGAAATGTATGATATGTGACTATTATATGAAGAATGCTACTAAACAAGAATCCGAATGGCAAATTGTTACCATGGATGAAGGGGGAAAAGTTTTTGCTTAGGCACCATTGAATTTATGTTGATGGTGATGGAATAATTTGGAAAAGGATATAAATAATAAAAATGTAATCAAAATGAAGAATATAATCGATGGCACTGAATTACACATCTAGAAGTCATTAAATTGGAGAGTGTTTTGGTATGTATATTTTTGCCATATTTTAAAAAATAATTACATGAATAACAATGAGTACCAGAAAAAAAGAAAATGTTCTAAAAATGATTGTGGTGATAGCTACAGAACTCTTCTTGATATGACTCAACTAGCGATCTTTATGAAGTGTGGATAAAGTGTAGAGGCATTCTAGATGTTGATAATGGGACAACAGCCTGAGCAATAAAGGAACCATTCCTGTCTCTATTGACTTGAGCATCATCCAGAAATACCTGCAGGGACCATGAAGCCCTATATACTGGGTTTAATTGCACTGAGAAAAAATGCAGTTGCCCGGGACATCTTTAAAAATATTTTTATTGTTTCTTCTCCCTTTATTTACTCTGAGATTAGACAGCATATTGGGAACGTCTGTAGTCTCTTTTCTCATTCTTGGCTGGCTAGCCCTTTTCTGGGGTTCTAAACGAATGAACAGCAAGAGTGGCTATTTATGGAGCTCAGGGAAAGAAGAGACTCTGAAAGCTGTGCCGTCTTGAGGCGGCTGCTTGAGGATTTGCTTGGCAACAAGGGATCCAAGGGTAAGAGACCCCCCTTTACCACCACCATATCCCCATTATACTACACGACATGCAGCTCTTATACAAAAACAAGCACTTCTTAGGGACCACAAGTAGAATAAGGAGTTTGGGAGAGGGCTGTACAGTTGTGGGGAGGTGAGGTGGGGAGAGAAAAAGGAGATAATGTCAAGTAATCCGTGTAGGAAAAGACTGGAAACTGATTGTGGTGACATTTGTACAATTCTATTTAGCTTGATAGAATTATGGAATGATATATGTATTAAATCCCAACCAATACAAAATAAGAAGAAATTTCTTGACATCATATACTGCTTTTTAAGCTTTGACTCTGTGTACCACTTCACTAGT
Source organism: Nesogale talazaci (assembly GCA_004026705.1). Lineage (NCBI taxonomy): Eukaryota > Metazoa > Chordata > Mammalia > Afrosoricida > Tenrecidae > Nesogale > Nesogale talazaci. The sequence continues at coordinate 2,992 of PVJH01038901.1, forward strand.
TTTACCTGTCTGCATGTATATGTGCATGGAGTAAATGATTCTTCCGAAGGATCTTCTTTTTTCAACTTAGATACATTATATTTAAGAAACAGTCTATTTCTTTAATAAATGGAAAACTCTTCTTATAGGTCACTTGTAACAAGTAGACTACAACCTTGAAGATAAATGAAGATAAAAACAAAACTATATATTTTGTAGATAGATACTCAATACCTGAAGGCATAGGAGTGAAGCATCAGGCCTCTTCTTCCAATTTTCAGAAAGAAAATTAGCCAGAGTTACAGAGATGCTGTCAAATTAAGATTTTTTCCCCTTGGTGTAATTTCAAAGATCGGCAGAGGATTCAACAGTGAGCAGTTCCTCATTATGCTACTATGTGCAATGCCATTTCTGTCTTTCCACCTAAAATTATTCCTAGTAACACCAGGGATGTAATCTCTAAATAGTGCATATAGTTAAAGCACTTGACAGCTAATTGAAATGTTGTAGGTTCTAGTCTCCCAGTGGTGGCTCAGAAGGAAAGCATGATGGTATACTTTTGGGAGAAGAAAAAAGGCAATCATTGAAAATGAACACAATTCATTTATGGTGCAAGTACTAGAATGTTTCTCAAGCTGAATATCACAAACCACAATGAGCCTAGGTATTCACGAGAGAAAGATGATCCATGTAGTGGCCAGGAGCACTTCAGATCAGAAGAGCAATGTGCAGATGGGTAGAACTTAAGACAGTCAAGAAATAAAAGTGGTGCTCTGGTATAGAAAGAAAGACTGTAACTGGGTCTAGGAGCTTCTCAGCACAGGGACCCCAGGGAGCACAAAGTACATGTTCTGCTCTCTTAGCACTTGGTTATATTTTGTTTTAGTGATAGCTAGGTCCCTTCCTCTCTGCCTGCTTCTCTATCCTTTTATCTTTCCTGCAATAAAACATGATGTAAACCATTGGATCAAGGCTTAGAACCTCACTCCAAACCCTGTAAAACTTACTGGCTCAAGTCAAATCATGGAAGAATCATCACATAATGGCCAAACCACTGAGAACCATGGTCCAGTCAAGCTGACACATAGTTGAAGGGACACAATTCAATCCATGACACCAATGAAGATACAAGAAAGATGATAACTAAATGTAATACTAAAAACAAGGACTGACAGATCATCTATTTTCAGAAACTTGGAAGAATTTTCATTAACTTTAAAGCAGATGGAATAGGCCTGAAAAAATAACCTGTCAATGTCCTTCTGGCAGTCACAGAGTAGTCCTGTCCTCCTGAGGGAAGGTAGCTGGATTCTTCATCTCTACCCCTATCTGACACTATCCTTTCCCCATCCCCATCCACATTCCACACCCACACACAGCGAAGAGTCTCAAGACTATGCTATGTTTTTGTTCCTATGCTATGTTTTTGTTGTTTTGCTATGTTTGGGCTTTCCTTTTTGTTGTTGTTGAGAATATAAAATATACACAGCAGAACTTACATCCCTCTATTCTAAAATTCATTGACTGGAAACAATATTCAAGTTGTGCAGCCATGCTCACCCTCCTCCCCTATTAGCATAAACTCATTGCACCTCTAATTTTGCACCAAGGCTTTTGATGCATCTATTACTTCTCTTTCTACATCCAGTGGAAGATCACAGCATCCAGAAGGAAGAAGGGCATCTCTTCCTGGGAGACAAAGCAATGCTTTAAAGAAAGAATGGGATGGGTAAAGATGATCCATCCCCATGCATTGGGAGAGACTGAATATACATGCGCATCCAAGAGAGAGAACAAGTGATCGCTTTGGGCAGTGGATGTCAATCTGGATGAGCAACACTGGGGTGAGTCTGAAGTTTGTTGTCAAAGTGCAGCTTGCAAGCAAGTACTGTATGTATTGACCTCCTGTAGACAGAACGGGGAGTCAGAGATGAACCACAAAGTTTTTCAGGATCAATCAACTCTGTTTCAGCAAGGATAAAACTCACCAACATGAGCTCTATGGGAAAATAAGGAAAATGGAAGTATTTGAAACAAACCCAAAACCCCAAAACCCCAAACAAGGAAGATGTGATCCAGCCAGGGTGCAGTCCAGCACTGATGAAACATGCAACTTCCCTCTAGTATTTTCATGCTTCCTCCTCCCCACCATCATAACCCCACTTCTGCCTCACAAATCTGGCTAGACTGGAGCATGCACACTCATAAGAATTAAGAAGTGGACACACAAAAAATCCAGGACAATTAAACCAATAATGAGAGTAGTGACACCGGGAGATGAAGGGGAAGGTGGCAGGGGGTGGAGGAGGCAGTGAAGGGGGAACTGGTCACAATAATCTACATATAACCTTCCTCTCAGGAGGTTGAGTAAAGGGGGACATCAGTCAGTGCAAAGCATGAAAAAAAATAATAGTTTATAAATTACCATAGGTTCATAAGGGAGGGGGGGAAATGAGCTGATACCAGGGACTCAGGTGGAAGGAGAGGGTTTTGAGAATGATAATGGCAGCATATGTACAAATGTGTTTGACACAAGGAATTGTGATAAGAGCTATACAAGCCCCCAACAAAATGACTTTTTTCTAAGACAGAAGGGGAAGGGGATGGCAGAGATCTCTGGGAATTAAAAAAAAAGTCTATCTCTGAAAATTATTTACTATTAGAACTACAAAACTCAGTATTTGCAGTAGAGAAAGAGCAAGTTGTGATAGAAAGATGAAGGGTTATCTAAATAAGACAGAGATGTCAAGGATACAAAAAGGAAATACAAGAATAAAAATGTACTTGTAGGCAATGATGAGAAGACATACCATTGAGAAAGTAATGGAAATCATGTTCAGTAGAACACATTTGAAGAACTTTCCCAAAACCCAAATAAAGATGGTTAAGGATTTTTTTAATTCAAATTGTAAATATGGAGAGGAAAATATATTTAACCTAAGAAGCACACCTGCTGGTAGCTCAGATTCTGTTCCTTGCTATGTTTCTTGGGCGCCACTTGTTACCTCAGACCCTTAGCCTCTTGGGTCACTGGTACCCTGTCTCCTAACAGCTCTTCCTCAATGTCCCTCATGGGTGGTCATACCTCAATGCATATGATTATGCAAAAAGACTTCCACCTTGTGACCAAAACCATAGTGTTTGAACCACTCAGCCAGAACCCAGCAGACTCCACCAGAATCCAGCAAGTTTTGAATGATTCTTCCTCCCCCTCTGAACTCAGAAGCAGCATCTGCTGGAAGAAACAAGGTAGCAGAATCCAGAAGTATTTGAAAGTTCAGCCCCCTGAGGTGAACTTTAAGGAAAACAAGACAGGAAACTTGACAGAGAAATGTGTACATTCCCCTCTCTTTCTATCCCCTGCCATATTACCTAGCACACTTTTGTATCATAAAGCTACTCGCGGCCAAGGAGCCAGCTATGTTTTTGTATGAAACTGGAGTCAGATCGGTAACGAAACTCATTTGCTTTCCCCCCCACCTTACGTTATCTTCATCCTTGCCTTTCTGGGATAGTATCTTCCTATGAACCATTAGCACCTAAGCCTTGTCTTGGGATCTGTTTTCCAGGAAACCTAGACGGGGCCAATGGCCATGCAGATAGGAGGCCCTGAAACAAAGATGAATTGGAAGATACCTTCTAACCAACAGATATTTGCAAAAATCAAATAGAGCAAAGGTCTTCAAACCTCCAGTCAGGAGGGGGGAAAGTGAACACGTATAAATAGAAAAAATCTTATATAAATTGGACAAACCACAAAGTGCTCTCACATGTCTCTTCAAACATAAGTGCCAGAAAGCAATTGAGAAACAGGGAAGGAAACGCAAGGGAGAAGATTGTGAACATTTTTTAAAAGTCACCTTGTTTTTCATATGTGAAAGTTCATCTCAGATATGTAAGAATAAAAGAGGGGAAACTGCATTTCCACCTGTATTTGTTGAAAGCTAATTTGAATATGTATCCTATTCAGTCAAAGAATGAATAAAAATAAATAATTAAAATGTGGGATACAGATTAAGTAGTTATGTAATCTCCTGTCAACTTGCAAAGGGGTGGAGTCTAGTCTGTCTATCAGATTAAAGACCATGAGGCTTCTATGTGGGCATGACCTTCCCCTGAGAATTCTGGGAACTTCATTCTTCCTCCCTGGGTTGGGATACATGCTCTCTTTGCTTCGCGTTCCTCCTTACAAGCCACATGGAGTTGTGTTGATGGAGCCAGAGCCCTGGAGCTGGAGGAGCTACATGGAGACCCATTCCAGTGCTAAGATGCTTCCACTACCACTGGATCCACAAGACTTTCCACCTCCTGGCCTGTGATCTTCCTGCATTCAGCATTATTGCATATGTTCTATGAGTCTGAAGTGGAATTTATAGATTGATATCTGACATATGGGCATATATTGAACTTAAGGACTGGACTGGGCTGGGATATTTTCTTAATATACAATTACTCTTCGTTATAAAACACTTTCCTGCACACATAAGAGTATCTATGAATTTGTTCTTCTAGTCAACCCATACTAACACAGAGATGCTAATGAGTTGGCATTATTTGTTGTGATCATAAAGACTACATACATGGCCTAGAGTAAATAATACATTAGAGAAACAGGATAGTAAAATGGAGTCTTTTTGAACCAGAGACTGTGGGAAACATCCAGTATGCAGATTTGACACACACATTTATGAATCTATGCACTCTTAGCACCACAGCAATTAAATATTCAAGAAGAATAAAGAATCCACAAATTTCTTAAAGAGGAGATGAGAATTTTTGTTTTTAACATTGTTAGCAAGATAAGATATACCAAGAATCAAATATCCCAATATGAAGTCCTAATTCCCTGCTTTACAATGGATGTGTCTTCAGGCAAATCATACAGTAGTCTGAAATGTCATCTCTTAGTTTATAAAATCAGAATAATAGTTAAGCCTACCTCATAGGAGTGCTGGTGGCATGTTGGGTACATGCTGGGCTGCTCACCAGAAGGTCACCAGTTCAAATGCACCAGCTGCACTGAGGGAGAAAGATGAGGCTTTCGGATCCTGTAAAGATGTGCAGCCTGGGAACTCGGAGGAGCTCTTCCATTGCAGTGAGTTGAGTTTGTTGCAAAAATGCAATGAATGATGCTTGCCAAAATGTCTTCACAAAAGTTACAAAAATGTTAAGAAATAGTAATAATAAGAGCCTTATCCCTCGTTTTCAGGAAGGCCCCCACTCTAATAGAATATTGAGCAACGGATTTGAAGATGAGAGAATCTGCCCTAAAGCAAAGAAACCAAATATCCCTCTTTGATCATCAGATATCTAAGTTTTGAATCTAGCTAATTAAAATGAGCTAAATCTAACTAATGTCCCTGGCAGAGAGGAAAAAAGCAGCATCGTGACTGGTTTTGCGAAGTCTGATTCGACCCTATGCCTGAAATCCTCTTTTCAACTCTTTCCCCCGGTGAGTGAAGCCCTGGAGGGGAAGTGGTTGTGTAGTGGGCTGACCGCATGGGGCAGCAGTTCGAAACCACGAGCAGCTCCGCACGAGAAAGACTGGGCTTTCCACTCCCGAAAACAGGTACAATCTCAGAAACCCACAGGGCGTCGTTCTGCGTCAGCATTGACTCAACGGCAGGGAATTCGGTTTGGGTTTGGTTTAGCACAGGAACCATTAAAGTCGTTCTACAGCCAGTCCTCTCAATATAGACGCGTCCCCTGCGGCCCCACGGGACTCTTGGCAACGTTGCTGGAGCCTGCCACCTCCTGCTGCTTTCTCAGCCACGCCAGCTGCAGCGGCGCACAGTGGTCTGTGCTTGTCCTGGCTGTCCTTGTTATTGCTGCTGCCTGAATCAGGAGGCTGTGAGCGCCCTGCTCCAGAGGCTGCTGGCAAGCCACTGTTATCCGTGCTACAGCCCAGAGCAGAGTCCAACAAAGATTTCTTCAGCGTGTTATGTCCTAAACTGGCGTGAATGGCAGGGCCTGCTACTAGAGACGATGTGCACCTGGAAATCAGCCTAGCAGGAGGTCCTAGACATGCCCTCCCCACCTCCCCACATGCTGCCTTAAATAGAAGCGAGTATTGAGGTTGCAGGAGAAGCTGAAATCATTTGGGTAAAACACAAAGGGGTGTTAATATGGAGGATGTATTGAGGGTTAAAGGAGCTGTAACAGCCCCCAAAAGATTATTGGAAAAAACATCGGTATTTGGCTCAAATCGACACAGTACCCTCCGAAGATGAACTTTTGGGATGTGGAATCAATTGGAAATATTATTTGAAAACTAACACTTTGAGTCCTTTTTAATGTTTAGAATGGTGTCATGGCAACGCTTTCTACTAACTGCAATAGTCATTATTATGATGATATCATTCCTATTATTGGTATTCTGTTTTGCCTTCCTGCTTCAATACCTATATCAATTTATTGCCTCAAGAAGTGTGCAAGGATTTTGCCTAAAGTTAAACAACGAACATCCTCTCTCTGGGGTTTGTATCTTGTTTAATCATTTTCCCTGCTTAATGGTTTGAAAGTCGTCAATAGTTGTACATACAGCTAGCAGCTCTCACAAATATGAATGATTCCAACTTATTACCAAGAGAATAGAATTGCAATATGTAGAGCACATAAAGCGGTCTTTCATCGCAAGTAACATTGAGGATGTTTACTACTCTGTGACGATCCTCATACGAATAATGGACATTATCTGCCATGTAAATGTTAATCACCCTCTCGTTGTCGTGGAGTCCAGGCTGACCCCTAGCGGCTCCCTGGGGGTGTCTGAGACTGTACCTCATTACAACAGTACAAAGGGCAGTCTTTCTCCCGCAGAGCTGCAGCAGGTTTCGAATTGCAGGTGATGTGAATTGAAACTCAACGTATCACCACGACCCCACTGGGTTCTATATTCAGGATGCTGCTGATTCACACGATCACCTGCCTGTTTATCACACACACCTCCAGACACGCCAGGATCGATGCGGAAGTCGGCATGGGTCTACTCGACTTTCCAAAGGGCACCATTGACGCCAAATCACAGAAGCTGGCAGAAAACCACGAGTGACGCCGATCTTTCACATAATCTAAACTGTATAGTCACTTTTGCGTCCCATGCCATTTCCCTGTACCGAAAAGCAAAGAGGCAGAAAAACTTTTTGACTTCGCATCTGCCTGGAATTGGCTGAACTGAGCAAAAGCAGCTTGCTGACCCAGCCAAGGCAATTTCCGCCCTTATAGAAAAGCCAGCTTCCTGACGAAGAATTTGGCTTCAGCTCCAATCCAGCAGGAAGTCCCTTGGCCGTCCTCGGGTCTTTGACTTGCTGTTCAGCATCTAGGTCTAGGCTTCCAACGTACTTGCTCAAGTTCTCAAGCCAAGAAAACTTTCGTGATGATGAGAGAGACGGCGTAAAAGACTAACCACGGTTATCTCCGAGAAAACCCCTTATAAAATGTGGAGCACTAGCAGAGGCCCCCTCTCCTCCTTCTACCAGCCCCCGAAGCAGCTCTTTTAAAAGTTGCTTCCTTTTTTTTAATTGTTGGGGCAGGTATTTGTGGAAAGCATCCGTAGACAAGGCAAACAGGGAGGTTTTAGATCTACTGCGAAGCAGTTCTTGGAGTTATTCATCCTCCCCTCATGTGTACTTGGGGTGTCCCAGTTTGCTGGTTTGGGCTTGAGAGGACTCTGTATGCCCTTGAAACTGGGGCAGGGCCTTTCAAATGATGATCCCTTTCAGCTCGATCAGTTATAAGAGAGCACTGACAATCTCTTTTATAAGAAAAACAAGTCCCCAGAGGCTTGGGAGTTAGGGAGGAGGAGAGGAGTCCTGCTACACTGTCAGAGGTGGCGAATTGATCTGTGAACTATAGTCACTGCTGATTCACAGCAAGTCTATAGGTCAGAGTAGAACGGCCTCTGGTTTCCCAAGACTTTACATCTTTACAGGAGTAGACAGCCCTGTTGTTCGCTCTCAGAATGACTGGTGAGCTTGAACTACCGACTCTTGTAGAAGCTCAACTCATAGCTGTTTTGTGCAGTATTGAGTCAGTTCTGACTGAGAGCCACCCCATGCACACCAAAACAAGCAACGCCACATTCTCACCCTTGTTCCGATGTCTGAGCTCGTTGTTCCGATCGCTGTGTCAATCCAGCTCATCAGATGTTGTCCTCTTTTTTCACTCCCCCGCCACTCTATCAAGCATGTCCAGAGACTGGTCTATCCTACCAGCATGTCCAAAGTACATTTCTTGCCCCCTTTGTTTCTAAGGAGTATTCTGGCCTACCTTTTCCAAGACCTCTTTGTTCATTCTTTTGATATTCCATGGCCCTTCAGTATCCATCACCAACATCCTAACTCAAATGTATTGGTTTTTCTTCTGTCCTTATTCAATGTCAAATAAGCACATGTACACCAGGTGATTGAAAATATTATCGCTTGGGTCAGTTGTACCTCAGCCCTCAAAGTAGCACCCCAGTTTGTCAACAGTTTAAAGAGGTCTTGTGCAGCAGATTTACAAAATACAAATGTGTCATTTGACCTCTTGACTGCTGTTTCCATGAGCATCGATTGTAGATCCAAACAAGATGAAATTCTTGCAACTTCCATCTTTCTCCATTCATCATTACCTGCTGGTCCAGTCATTTGTCAGGTTGTTATACTGTGGTGGCTCCTGTGTTCCTGAGATGCTGAAAGCTAGATCACAGGCATCTCCCAGACCAAGGGGCTTATGCGGATTGACCAGGATTTGAGGAGTTTCCATACTGAGAATAGACCATAAGGAATTTGGAGCGAGCCCCCACTGTTATATGGTCCACAAATTAATAATGTTCAAAAATGTTGACTGGCTGAACAGTTTTAAATGGCAGAGGGAAGGAAATGTGGTCATAATGATATTTAGGATACATCAAAATGAAATAAAATTGAAATATCAGTGTTTCTCTTTGGGCCATCCTCTTATGTATTGCATTTGTTGCACTCTCAAGAAAACACCTGTAAACAGAGACCCGATAATTACCGAAACCCCAAATACTCACCGCTGCTGCTTTTAAAAGGAAAAAATAGCAGGCTTCCAACCTTAGTGAAGTTGGGGCAGAGTTTTGCATTCGATATTTAGTCTTTTGAAAGTGAGGCCATCATTGTTTAAATTATGGTGCTGCTGAAGAATATTGAAAATTCCATGAACTGACAAAGGAAGAAACCATTCTGTGTTGGGAGAAATATAGTCAGGGTTCCCTGGGGAAGGACATCATGCTTGCTAAAGGAGAGGAAGATTCTGGACAGAATGAATTCACATGGTGACCACCCTCATGCACTCACACATGAGAACAATTGTGAAATGGTCCAGGACCAGGCAGTGTTTCAATCTGTTGTGCATGGGGTCACTACGAACTGGAGCAAAAACAAAATATCAGTTGATTTTCAAATCCCTCACTCCCACAAGCACCATGGCTTCAAAGAAAAGACTATTGTTCTAATTTATCCCAGACTCTGGGGAAATGATAGTCATGGATATGGCCTAAGTGCCATTTTAAATGTGGATGGTGATGATAATAGTGAAAAAGATGATAAAGATGAGTATAGGGATGGAAAAGGAAAAGGCTGTGTGTGTGTATGTGTGTGTGTGTGTGTGTGTGTACATACTAATGAGAACACTGATTAAAACATTGGTAGAGTGATGTTAGCATTCTCACTTCCCACACAGAAGTTTCAGGTCAATTCCCAAACAATGCACTTCACACACAGCCAACACACATGTATCACTAGGGTTTTGATACTGCTGGGATATTGAGCAGTTTTCAGTGGGAGTTTCCACATTAATGCAGAAGAAAGGCCTGGAGATCTACATCACAATATCAACACCAAAAATTCTATGGCTCTCAATTGTAACACTCCTAACTGATGGTGGGGAAGACTCAAGACTGTCTTAGAGAGAATAAATCTAAACATAGCAGAAGTACAGGATGCATATAGCAAATTGTTCAAGACAGCAATTGTTTAAGACAACAATGATAATGGTACTCATTTAGAGCCTCGTTAACAATCCTGAAAGTCTGTGAACCCAAGCTTTGTGTCAAATGACTTCTGGGGTACCTTTGGAGTCCCAAAGCCTCGAGATTCCTTTGCTGCAACTTGGATTGCTTTATTCAACCAGACTGCTTACCAAGCACTGAGCTACAGAGAGAGGTGAACAGACTGAGCATCGTCAATAAAAGAGAATGGTGACTCAGAAGCTATTTTCTCGGAAACTTTAAAGGGATGAAGAAGAAAACTGTAGAAAGAAATACCAGTTATCCATAACGTTCTCAGTGTCAAGTGACTCAATTTCCAAACCAAAAAATCAAACCCAGCCATTGATTTCCAATCTGTAGAACACAGATGCCTGGGCAGACCTCAGAGTCTACAAAAGAATCTATTTACTTGTCAAGAATCAACTTCAGATGAATACATACTGATCTAAACTTATAAATGAATTTTTAATGAACGCCACTGCTTTGGGGTTTCTTTCACTTTTACTGAATTTCCAGTATCTTTTGTCATTCTGGAGACTCTGAGCTAACACTCCCACTACCACCCAGAAGCACTGAAAAAGCCTGGTCATCTGCTTTCAAAAAGAGCGCAGTGGACAGCCCTCGAGGGCACCGCTCTGCTTCGACTCAGATGGGATTGGCACGTAGCAGCATCAACTCAGTGACAACTGGTTTTCCGTTCTCTGCCTCCTCGCCCCCCATTGTGTATGTGTGTGTATGTTTACCATGATGGCTTTTTATTCTCAATCAACAGTTACTTACATTGGAATCGCTGTCAACTTGATTGCCCTCATGCTGAAAAGGGGACGCTGTGGCAACCACTTGGTTGGAGAGTGGAAAGGAGTGGTTGAAGCCAATACTCTCCCAATAAATCCAGGCCCATAGGTGTGAGATTCGGATCTCCCACAGGTTCACAATTCTTCCTCCACACAGAATTAGATAGCCTTGTCTATGTGTTTGTGTGAGAGTCTGGGGAAAATGTATTGGGGGTTTATTCCACAATACCATACTAGATACCTATTCTATTTCCCGTTGACTGTGGTGGGGTGCTTGCTAACCTCGCATTTGCTAACAATGGAGGATGGCCTTGAGCTGCAGGAGCTCCATGTCACTGGGAATGCTTTTTTTTTTTTTAAATAACTGGATATAACAATTTATCAGGGTCACTGCAGATGGGCTTTCTATCCTGGATGGAAGATTAGCCTCCAAATTCTGATAACCTCTAAGGTCACTCTGATTCAAAATCTATTATTCTAAGTTTAGGCCTGGGAGCATTTTTCTGGGACTTGCCCAGTGAAAATTTAATAACTTTAGGCACACAATGGCTCTTGTTCATCATTTACCTGTTGCTGCTGCCTGTCGCCCTCGCTTTCCATTAAGTTTGCAAAAGAGTAGACGATTTGGCTTCTGGGCTGCAATTTAATATGTGTGCAAAAGTGATATGAGGATCCTGCCATTAAAGAGGGTTGTATTCCAAGGAACAGGACATGCTTTATTAGCTCCTTGTCAATGAAGCAGGGGAAACCTTCAGGCTTCAAAATGAACTCTGTCTCAGTGGCGACAGAAAGAGATCATTTCGTCCAAGGGAGCAGAAATATAACAGGGACAATGAACACCTCTGTTTCACATCGGAAAGGAGTGGAGGTGTCTTCTCTGCCTTACACAAATTATTTTTAGTGATGGAGAAAAATCTCCTTGTGAGGGAGTGGAGGCTATCAGGGTGACTTGCAGGGTTTTCTCAAGCTCCCCATCCTTCCCCACCAAAATTCTAGTCTGTCTGACTCTACAGAACTTGGACTGGATAATTTCTTTTGTGGAAAAGTGGGGATAATAAAAGAAAAAAATAATATCAAACTATATTCTGACTTCTGGACACCCTGTGAGTGTCATAGATGAGCTGTGCATGTTTTGTAGGTTTTATTCTTTTTTTAGATTTTATTGGGGGCTCTCATAAAACTCTTATCACAATCCATGTACACATCCATTGTCTCCAGCACATTTATAAATTTGCTGCCATCATCATGCTCGAAACATTTTCTTCTTACTTGAGCTCTTAGTGTCAGTTTCTCATTTTCCACCCTCCCAGTCCCACTGGAGAACCCTTGATAATTTGTAAATAAGGATTTTTTTTTCACATCTTACATTGACCCAGTGTCTCCCTTCACCCACTTTTCTGTTGTCCATCTCCCATGGAGGGGGTTATATGTAGATCACTGTGATTGGCTCCCCTTCCTCCCCCACCTCCCCTTAACCCTCCTGGTATGGCTACTCTCATTATTGGTCATTTATTTGTCCTGGATTCTCCAAAGTAGATAACTAGGTCTTTTTTCCATATGCTTCTGGATGATACTCCAACCATCAACCTTTGAGCAGCAGCGGAATACTACTCATAATAGTCTATCCAACATGCCAACACCCTGGTACTGAAAATGTTGAGTAGGTGGGTGTGCCTGGGTATGTGGAAGGATGAATGGAATTGCCTACAGTGAAAGGTAGGACTGGATAACAAGAGGAAAGGTTAGAAATTTAGGGGGGTACCTATCTATGATGGGCTTTGTGAGCCAGGAAAGGCACATTAGACAATCTGGGAAATATTAAGGTTGTTGGGGGCAGGGGGAGTATCAATGCAGGGAAGTGATCTAAGATAGACCTTTTTGTGCAGCTCACCCACCACAGATAGAGACTGAATTTTTGGATGCTCAAAGACTTCTGAAGCTAAGTGAAGAGACTTTCGGTGAAGATGTCGATGTTGGCATCATTGGGTTAGAAATAGATGATGACAGCATGGTGGTATGGGAACCTGTTAGGGTTTGCAGAAAAATCAGACACCAATGAGGGAGAGCTGACAGCAGTCGCCTCATATGAGACCAGCCAGAAGAGTGGTGAGACACAGAATCCAGGAGAGAGAAAGAGAGATCATCAAAGTACCACCAAGTGCCACCTTCCTTTCATCCAAGTTCTACTTCCTCTCTGTGGAAGAGCAAGGAGCAGGGAGTGCTGAAAACCAGGCCAAGCCAAATCATTCCTTGGATGTCAATTCCATTGTGGACCTATGGTGAAGGGAGTTGGTATGGATGGAGATATGGGATGGTAAAATGGACCTGGCATGGTCTGGGTGACAGGAGATGGAGTTCCTGTCATCTGGCCCTTTCTGTGTGACCATGGTATGGTTACTGACTCCACTCAGCCTGCCTCATCCCCTCTCATCTGTGTATTGAGAGGGTTAGACTACACATCCTTCCAGATCAAACAAAGCCCCTTTCTACAATGAGTGAACTTATCAGCTGTCTCCCCAGTCCATGGAAGCCAACCTTCCTCTCACATTCCTTGGTGTTAAGTGCTTGTATTGCACTGGAGAAGGCAACGTGTTCAATATTTTTAAAATAAGATTCTGCCACTTACTGCTAATGAATCAATTAGATGTAGGTAGCAAACTATTTCAAATCATTGAATATGTCCTTTTCCACTTTAAATCTACCACGAACAATTTTTTACTCTTGCTTGAATCATGTGGAGGCCTCCTATCGCATCAGGCACCCACTAAAAGAACAATTCTCAGTTTTATTGTTTTCTGACCCAAAGCAGGAACATTTGGACCTTAAAGCTTATACTATTCTTTAAAAAACTGAATGAATTACTGAGTTTTTACATACTCCATTTAGAGATGTGCTGCTTCAGCATATTGGATTGACCTTCATAAAATGGGGTGTCGCTGACATCCAGGGAACAGGGTGAGGTCCTGCTGTGCAGACCCCTGTCTGCCTCCTGCTCTGCCAGGAGCACTAGATCTGTTCTCCCCCAAAACACTGCCCTGCAAACCCACCCCCGATGACAG
>PVJH01038902.1:0-16822 GCA_004026705.1 Nesogale talazaci
GGTGTGCAGAACAGCACGCATATTATTCTTTGATGGATATGTTCATACCTTCGCCCAGAGTCATGGCACACGTGGGCATATAGTCCTCATTGTCAATAGGCTAGATGTGGAGTAGGGGTGGGCTGGGGGTGGGGAGGGACCCATTGCCAGCACAATCCCATCATGACCTTAGCCTGCCAATGTCCTACTTCAGAAGAAGCATTAAAGAGTGACATAAAACAAGCTTCAAATCATCTCTCATTCCTCAAGCAAGCTATCTGTGAGCAAAACTTCTCAAGGAGAATCCTCACACAAGCACTGGGTTGGGAATCATCTTCCAAATAAGGAATCTAAATACGCTCTCTGCTTCCAATAATCTATCTGTATGGCTTGAGGCTCTACGTGAGCACATACATATTCATCGAAGTCAGACTAGTATGTTATATCCCATCCACCCCTATTAGGTGGAGAAGCCCTTTCTTATGCTTCCTATCAGCTTCTCTTTGTTTATTTCAAAGAGCTGCCATCTCTTTCTCCCCACATGTTGCCAGGGCAGAGGGAAAGGAAGGCTGCAGCTGTTGGCAGGCAGGGTTGGCCTTGGCATGCTGCCCTAACTTAGTTCTGATTCAACTCCCAATGTTCCCTTGAACTTTTGAGAGCGGACAAGATCCAAGGTACCCTTCTTTCACAATCTTTGTTCCACGTCCAATTTGAAATTTAACAAGTTTCAGCCTTGTCTGCTTGACAGGCCAAGAAAATGAAGGAAAGAAACTCTTAACTATTAATAGGAAGTTAGCATGTTGGTTCTTAGAGGAAAAATGTATAATGAAGACATAAGATGGAAGCCTGTTGTGAAAAGCAGACAGGCCGACATGGATTTCTGGCATGAATTTTTTCTAAAGAGAGTTTAAAAATAAAAGGTGATTTCAAAGAAAAAAACAAGCTATTTAGGCTTTGAAAATGCTCTTGCCTTTCAACGGTTGTCCTCCCGCGCTGTGTCTCCATCTATCATCAAGCTCTGACAATGAAGGGAGTTCAGGTTTCCAAGAGAAATATCACCCAGGGAAAAAACACCATTTGTGCAAAAAACGTGCTAAAGGGACCTTCCCTTTGCCTTGCTGGGCTCTCTCCCCAGCGAGACAAAGGAGGAAACTCAGTGGTTAGATAGATCTGGCTTGAACCTGGCATCATGAGCGTGGAAGCATGACCATAACTTGTGACTTGACATAAACAAATTCATTCATGGCTGGATTATGCTGTAGATAACTTATCCCCCTAAAGCCAGCTCGTGAGTTTGGATCTGACATTCGAAGTCAGGCAACCTTGACGTTAAAAGCTGCCTCGCTCTCTCTATCACTGTTCTGCTTCTTACAAACTCTTGTCAGTTAATGTAACTCGGGCAAAGATGGGGCAAATTTTGTTTAGTGTAATCAACCCTGAGTAGTTGATAGATGAGGAAAAGGGTCTGTGTTAACATGAAAGATAGTGAGCTCATCGTTGCAGCCCGGTGCTAGTCCATCTCTTTGAGGGTCTTCACCTTTTTCACTGACCTTCTACTGGACCAACACCGTGTCATTCTCCAGGGACTGGTCTCCCCCAAACACATGTCCAATGGATGTAAGAAGAAGTCTCCTCATCCGTGCCTCTGAGGAGCACTTGGTCTATACTTCTTCCAACACAGATCCGTTTGTCCTTCCAATAGCCCGTGGTTCTTTCAATATTCTTCCCCAGCACCACAAAGGAAATACATATTCACTCTTCTTTACTCTATGTCCAATTTTCGTGTGCAGATGAAGTCATTGAAAATACCATGATCAGGCACCGCTTCCGACCTCGCAGTAGCATCCTTGATCTTCAATACTCTAAAGAGGCCTTGGGCACAGATCTCGCTAATGCAAGACATCCTTTGATCTCTTGACCCCTGATCCCATGAGCATTGATTGTGGATCCAGGCAAGACAAAATATTTGACAACTGCAGTCTTTTTGTTTATCATGATGCTGCCTCTTACAGGTCCAGCCATAAGGATTTAGGTCTGAGCATTGCGCTGTAAACCACACTGAAGGCTGCAACACTTTCATTAAGATTGAAATTAGTCAACCATAAAAGGACAAATAGTGTATGTGTCCACTACTAAAATGGTAAACAGAAACATGAAGGCAGGCTTCAACTGTCGGGTCAAGTCATCTTCTAACCTGGTGTCCTGAGCAACTCGGTAGAAAGTCTGTCTAGTGCCTATCAACTAGATAAAACTCTCACTGCTATTGAGTCAAGGATGATTCATAACGAGCCCCTGGGGATATCTAGCACTATGACTGTTTACAGGAGCAGTAAGCCCACCCTCTCTTCCCACAGAGCTACTGACTATTTTGAACTGTTAACCATGAAGGTGACAGTCCAACTCATAACAACTACACCAGCAAGGACCCATGAAGTATATGTCACCCCCTTTATTTGTACATCTTTTGCCTCAGCCAAGGTCTGATTCTCAAGATGGGAGGAGAAGGAAAAGACCATTCCGTAGCTGCTATACATCATTGTGCTAAGGGCACCCCAAGTAAAAAGACACATCTGCAAGAGTGGTAAGTGAACCTTACTGGAAATTCAAGTCAAGATATGGAAAGGGCGGTATGTATGTCTCTGAGAAGGTGATTGCATTTCTGTTGGTGAGTAAACCAGATGCAGCAGCCTCCTGTTGGTGGGGTGGGGTGGTGAAGTGGGGGTGAACCCTTAATAATACTTATATAAAATCTAATAGGAGAATAAGCCTGACACTATATTTTACTCATCCCTTCATGATCCAGGCTATGTGTTATAGCCTCCTGGGACTCTGCACTCTGTCCTTTCTGTACACAAAACACCAGATGAATTCTATGTGGCACCACCAGATGAATTCTATGGGGAAAGCCCAATAAGTGAACTGGGTTTCATTTCAAACCCACCTATAGTTTATTTAAGGAACTAACATACTGTTTAGGACTTAACATTAAAACATTCAAATGTGAGAAGAAGCCGAAGACTGATCTCCCATGGTTATGCAACATTAGTAGTGACTGGATTTTGGTTCAGATCTCTTGCTTTGATGTTGTCCAAAGAATGGTGGACCAGGAATCCCATAAATTTGCTATTTCAGTGTTCTCCTTGCTTTCTTAGGACTTGCACTGGTCTAGTATATATATGGTGCTACCTCTGTGAATGGATGCTTTGAAAGTTTTACCCTAACACCAACCCCTATTTTCCATGTACTTATTGTCCAATAACTTAAGAGTTTACCTGCACAAATCAGCAATTCAAGTATTGCTTTAAGAAAAGTTGACCTATACCTGTATCATTTCCTTTTTTCACCAGTGGAGATTCCATACCATTGACTATAGAAAATTCTACACCATGAAAACTCTATACCATTGACTAAACTAATAATACTATCAATGGAATCACTTTATTCCCCAAGGAGGCTGATTTGTAATGTTCTCTATTATAAAATGATAATGGTATCTTTATATTGAATCAGAAATTTGTACAACCATAAATATATAAATGGATTTTGTGATCTCAATTAAGTCTTACCCTCATCTAAGAACCATTCTATTCGTTCTGTACCCTCAAGAAGAGATCACTGAAAACCTGAGTGCTGTGGCAAAGAGTAGTGAAGAAACCAGATGGTCCCTGGTTGCCAGAAAAAAAACAGCAACCAGGGTCTAAAAGACCTGTCTGCAAACAAGCAGTCATCTGTGTGAGATGTCAGCTAATTCTATACAGAGGAAGTACACCACTCAGTCTGTTGTGATCCAATGACTATAAATAATAAAACCCAAATCTGAGGGAGGAAATGGTATCAAGAGCTTAAATGGCAAACACTAGGCTTGCAGAAGGCTGTAGATGTCAGAAGGAACCTATAGTGATTGTAAAGTTGGACTGCTCACTGCAAAGTTAGCACTTCGAAGCAACCAGCTGCTCTTAGGCGAATGGCGGGACTTTCTACTCCTGTGAAGAATTAGTCTCAGAAACCCCTGGAGGAAGATCTACCCTGTCCTATAGAGCCACTGTGAATCAGAATGGACTCGGTTGCTGTAAACTTTTTATATGGATGGCAGTGGAAACCCAAAATCCATTTGCAGGGTTCCCGCATGGTTTCTCCCTCCAGTGAACCCCTCTGACCATAGTCTAAGGATGTGCAAAATCTTGTTTTCAAACAAGGAGGATTGTAAAGTCAAGAATAGTGGGCATGGTTGGTTTGAAGTGGAACAGCTCATCATTTGCTTTCTCTTTTGACCCATTTTAAAGTTCTTTTCATTCTTAGTATTTGGGGGGGGCATCACTGCCCTCTGGTGGTCGTAGGAGCTACCCAGCCTTGCTCCTGGAGAGCCACTGCTGGATTTGAACCACCAAGCCCGTGGGCTGAAGTCCCACACTCAACCACTACACCACCGGGGCTCAGCCCCATTCTTAGTATTTTATGTTTTCTTTCTGATTGAGGTTTTTCGGTTTTGCTTTGTGGTCATTATTACATTGTTTGTTTATTTGCCTCCTCTTTGTGTGATTTCCCATGTATGAAACCCAGGGGGAGAATAAAGAAGAAGAAGAAGGAACCCAGGAGAGGTAAATCTATAGAGACATTAACTGTATTAAAAATTACTTAGGGACGTGGCCTGGGGAGAAATAGGGGGCAAACAACAAGTACAAGAAGAAAATAATCTGAAATTGTGCTGATGAGTACAAAACTGTTAATATGATTAATGATTAAATTGTATGATATGTGAATTACATGCCAAAAAAACTTTGTATAAGCATCCTGGATTTAAATGGATACTGTAACTGCATGGAACAGTGAGTTTCCTATAGAGAAATAACTTGTTCAATGAGCGACAAGATAAGTTGAGGGAGGCTGAAGGGCCAATGCTGGCTTTATAGACTTTGTTGATGTGGGCATGCTTTACCAAGAAAAATTACAGTGGATTCCATCTTTCAATCCACATCCGGTTGTGGCTATGATGGTTGTGACCTTTCTGTACAAGCTATAGCACATTTGTTCTTGACTTTGACTCAGGAACTAATGATGCAGGAAGACATGGCCATGGAGGATTCACTCTCTGCTGCTAATGGCATTCGCAGGGTAGCAGCGGAAGCAGGACTCATAATGGTGTCCACTCTCTACTGGCCAGTGTTCAGGCCCATGAATAAGGATGCAAGAAGCTGTGTAAGCTTGAGCTTCAGGGTACTGCTCTGAACACATCCTATGTGTGGTCTGAGGACATGTCTGTAGCCGCGCAGCCTCCAGGCCTTGCTCTGCAAGCTTTCCTTTTTTCTTTGAACTACCCAGTACCTTTTAAATAAGTTCCTTCTGGGTTTAAATAAGTCAGAGTACATCTCCTTTGCTAACAAAGATTGCTGAATAATAGACCAATATAAGATTATTTTGCATTACAAGTCACTTTTTCTGTTTGGAATTCTCTTGCTCTAGTTTTGAAAGATGCTAAAGTATACCAAATTAAATGAGGAAAATCAAATATCTAGAAAAGTTTTCATTTTAAACGATCATTCTCATGTTCACTATCTACTTCTTTTGGGGTAAAATCCTGGTTTCTTTGTTTCTGAAATACTCATTATTGCTCCTGTCCTTGCCACTTCCCATCTCTTTAACCAATTGACATTCAATGCATTCCATCTCATGGTGGCCCCTTAGGTTACAGAATAGAACTATCTTTTAGAAGATTACACACACACACACACACACACACACATCTTCTGACTTAGGTAAGGGTTTAAATTTCATATGATCAGCTTTGTATTCAACAACTTAAACCCTTAATAAGTTACCCTTTGCCCATTCCTTGATTTCCCTTGTGGACTATACTTTCCCCATTTCACTAAAGTTATCACTTGTCAATAGCCTAGCCCAGCAAGGCTATAATCTCTATGGAATCACATCCTGAGTTGTGCCTTCTGCAGCACTGTTCAGTAGTTCTGAAGCTCTAACCTCTGCACCATTTGTGTTCAGCTGAGTTGTCTGCTGACACCTCCAATGACAGTCACTCATGTCTAAGAAAAAGCTTTCTCTCAGGAAGGCCTCCCAGCCCAGACTCACTCTAGGTCTCAAGTATGAGACTAGTCTCTACGTCTCTCTTCTGACTCATGTAGCCATGTGCTGGTGATGTAGAAAGGTGGATCAGGAAGCAGAAAGATCATAGCCAGTGGTTGCAGATTCATGGAGATCCAAGGTGACTGGCAGGGTGGCATGGAAACAAGGTCAATGGATCCAAGGTCACTGGGAATATAACACCCCTACAGGTTGGTGGCCTACATAGAAGCACTGTTCAGAGCAGGCAGAGTTCCAACAGGATTGAAGACAGAGAAGCAGAGAAAGATGCTGTCTCTGTTTGTTTGGCTTTATGACATCAAGGAGGTGTCATCAGGCTGCAATTTGAGTGAAAGGTTTGATTCCAGCTCTAGGCAGGAGTAGTCAGTGGGCAGAACCCCTAACCACCACACTGCCAGAGGAGTCCCTGCAATCAGTCTCCTTCGTTCTACCATATGCCTGTCTGCAGTGTGTTCTCACCAGGTCCCAGTTTGGAGGACTTAATGACACCCACTCATCCTCAGAGTGAAGCTTCAGCTTTCCTCTCTCCCCTGGGAAGCTTCTGGCTTCTGGTAAGTGTGATCACCGTCTGCTTATCGGCATTCATTTGTTGAACAAATTTGTGCTCTATAGCAATAACATCGGGTAAATGTGGGAATGGCTTGTGAAAATATTCTGAGGTGACAGATTGATGGCAGCCTCGCAAATAGATTCAGAAATCCTGTCTCGGGCATATTATTCATGCAGTGATATTTTTAAAGCCCTTCAGTAGAGCTTTAATTCAATTCAGGCCCTGTGAGAAAAAAAGCAGCAGTAGCAGCTTGAAGGATATGGCAAGCACTGAGAGGATTTGCAGGGAAGATCTTTCATGATCAATTTAATGAATGTAACAAATACACTCAAACCAGGGTTGGTTGTAAGAGAAATCGAAGATCATGATTTAACACAACTGTCAGCAAGGCTTGGGTTAATACATTTTCTTATTGTGAAGATTGCTGAATACAATCAACCATCCATTGACTGGCCACTACATAAGACATACTATGTTAGAAAATAGGCCAGCTAAGTTGTGGGAAGACAGCACCTGGACTGGCCTGAAGTCATCCCAGCAGGGAAGAAGAGCGTTCTCCAACAGAGAGTGGGGCAAAATCCAAGCAGCCAAAAGGTTGCCAGTTCAAACTCAACTCCAGGTGCCTCAAAGAAAAGGTGGATGATCCACATTGAAAGGTTCCAGCCCTGAAAGATACCAGCCCTAAGAAGCACATCTCTTTTCTGACACACAAGGGTTGCCATGAATTGTGAGGGATCCTTGCCAACGAAAAGCAACAACCAAACTCACTGCTAGCTAAATTGGATCCAACTGAGAGCAAACCTACAGGGCAGTGGAGAACTGACCCCCTGGGTTTCCAAGACCGGACATCTTTACAGAAGTAGCAAGCCTCCTCTTTTCCACTCAGAGCACCTAGTGATTTCAAGCTGCTAACCTTGTGGGTAGGAAATCAGCATGGAACCCACTTGACTCCTAAACACCATCACAAGCAGGAGGCAAAAACCTCATGCTTTGGATATTTCAGTATCTCTGGAAAGTACAGTGGTTGGGAGAGATGAGTGTTGCAAGGAAATGGGGCCATAGGATGAGAAGAAGCTTCAAGGGCATTGTGTGACGAGTCTTGAGTTAAGGATGGGGGTTGATGGTGATTTTATTAGGATGACGGCAGAACAAAATACTGCCAAGTTCTGTGCATTCCCCCTTCCCCATCACAATAGTTCTTATGTGGCAACCCACGATGGCAGCCACATTGTCCATCCATCTTGGCATGTTTTCTGTTCCTCCACTTTTACCAAGAATAATGTCCCTTTCCAGGGACTGGTTTCACCTGATTACATGTCCAAAGTTTGTCAGATAAAGTCTTGCCATCTTTTCTTCTAAGGGGCCTTCTGGTGGTATGGGTTATGTCTGAGATTTTAATAATGCTGTGAATAGCTGAGGATAGAATTAAGAAGATCATAAAAGAGGCTGTGGTGCACCAGCCTGTGTGACCACGAGGTGTCTAAGGGATCCGGTATGAGGCATCAAAGAACTAAAAATTATATCATTATAACTGAGGGGGAGTACAAATTGGGGACCCAAAAGCCATCAATAGGTGAAGCGACATCCTCTTTCAGAGGGGTTACAAGGAGGAGATGAGGCAGGTAGGATGCAGGGTAGTAACAGTGAAATATTGCAACTTTTCTCTAGTTCTCAAATGCTTCCTTCCACCCACTATCATGATTCCAATTCTACCAGACAAATCTAGCTAGACTAGGAGATGTACACTGGAGTTGGAAACATGGGGAATTTAGGATAGATGATCCCTCAGGACTAGTGGTGGGAGTGGTGATACTAGGAGGGTAGAGGAATGGTGGAATAGAAAGGGGGAAACAATTTTAGGGGTCTACGTATCACCTGCCCTTTGGGGTATAGACAACAAGGAAGTGAGTGAAGGGACACATCAGACAGTGTACAATATGAAAAAGTAATAACAATTTGTAAATTATTAAGTGTTCATGGGGGAGGGGGAGGGAGGGAAGGGAAATATGGGAAGCTGGTACTGGGGACCTAGGTGGAGGGGGGATGTTTTGAGAGTGATGATGGCAACAATTGTGCAAATGTGGCCTGCATACAATTGATGTATGTTTGAATCATGGTGGGAGTGGTATGAACCCCCAATAAAATGATTTATTAAAAAAGGAGGGGCGCTGAGCTCTAGTGCTGTAGTGGTTGAGTATGGGACTGCAGCCAACTGACTTGGCGGTTCAAATCCAGCAGCAGCTCTCCAGGAGCAAGGCTGGGTCTCCCACTCCCACTAGAGGGCAGTGATGCCCCCCCAAAAAAAGGAGGGGAAAAGAGGAGCTTATCCCACGGTCTCAAGTAGAAAATATTTGGAAATGAATATTGTACAAATATGCTTGATACAATTATGTATTAAATGTTATAAGAGCTGTATGAACCCCCCAATAGAATCATTGAAATAAAACAAACAAGCAAACAAACAAAAAGGAGGCTGTGGTGATAATTCAGGTAAGAATTTATGGTGGATTGGACAGAGGGAACATGATCTGGAGATGTGTGAGTATAGTTAAAAGGTAGTCAAACACACTCACTGCCATGGAGTCATTACCAACTCCTTGGACAGGGTAGAATGACTCCCGTAGGTTTCTAAGTCTGTAAAACTTTTCTCAAAACCAGTGTGATTGGCAAGTAATTCAGAACTCATGTCACTAGACAGTACAAGGTGTGCCTTCATCACCACAATCAATTCAGAGTCTATAAATATCTATGGGAGAGAAAACCTGATCTTTCTACCAGAGAGCACCTGGTGGTTTTGAACCTGAAGTTAACCTTGAAGTTCTCAGCTTAACACCTAACCCAGTAGAGAAGCACAGATACTAAGACTTGTTGACTGACTGGACACGGTGGACATAAAACAATACTACTCTGTGTTGTGGATATTCTTATTCACTGCTCAAAAACTTAACAATGAAAGATGGTCTTGTGTTTTGTAAAAATATAAATCAACTAATTGAAAGATGTTGCTCCCTGGTTAGTGGGTACAGGCAACATCTGGGTTGCAGGTATAAAAAGAAGAGCATCCCTTCTCTTCCCTTTTCTCATCTTCTACTCTCTGGGCCTATGTTACTGGTTGTGACGAGTGTACTAGGACAGATGCAGGCATGTGCTTACCCTTTATTAATATCCAAGTCCCACCATTCCCTACTTTCTAAAATGAAGCAGCCACTGAAAACCTGATGCATAAATTTAGGTTTTGTCTTTTAGCTCCACAATCAATTCCCTTGGAAGTATCAGTCAAGAGGTTAAAAGACAAGTTGCAGTAAGTCAATCTGCTGCATAAGACCTTTTAAGAGTATTGAAAAGCAAGCAAGTTGCTTTGAGGACTAAGGTGTGCCTGACCCAACCCATGATGTTTTTCATTGGCTCATTTGCACGTGAAAGTTGGACATGGGATAAGGATGGCCAAAGAAGAATCAATGCATTTGAATTGTGGTGCTGGAGAAGATAATTGAAATACCATTGACTGACCAAAGGACTAACTGTCTTGGAAGAAGTATGGCCAGAGTGTTACTTGGAGGCAAACACAGCACCACTTCATCTTACATAGTCAGAGCATGTTTCAGGAGAGAGCCATTCCTGGCAAAGGACGTCATGTTTGGTAAAATAGAGGGGGCAGTGACAAAGAGGAAGGCCCTCAAGGAGATGGACTGACACAGTGGCTGCAACAAGGTGCTCAAACCTAAGGCCAGCTGTGAGGATGGTGCAGGACCATGCAATGTTTCGTTCTGTGGTTTGTTGGCTTTCTATGATTTGGAACTGGCTCGCTGGGACCTGACAGCAACAAGATCCACACCCCTTCCTGGCTTCCGCTATAGATGCCATCCTTGGACAGGGCAGGCCTCAGCCCTGCCCAGTCCCTCAGCCACTCTGACCAAGGGGGTCAGTAGCTCAGCAAGGTCAGGTATGTATTGAATCCATTTGATGTCACCTGATCATTGAATCTCAGTGCCTTGAAAGGTTCCTGGAAGCCTGGCTGATAACTGATTGACAGGGCCTAAGTCATAAACCTATGCCCTAGCTATAACAGAAGCTAAGAAATAGTCTCTAGTTTCCATGTGTTCTTAGAATTATTAAGTAAGGGTGAGGGAAAATTTTTCAGATGTACTATTGGACCTAGAAGAATGCATACTCATTACTACAAAGGTTAGAATGTCTAAGCTACCTACTATAAGACTTTCCCAGAAAGATTGAGATGAACACAAGGTTTACATTAAAGGATGGACAATGAGCCTCTAGCATGGTTCCTTAGCAGGACCAAGGGTTCCCTTGTGGGCTGGCAGCCTCCCCCCAACCCCCCAACCCAGAGTCATATGAAAGAGCCATTATAAGTGTTCCATCCCCAACAACATTTTCCCAGAGTCTCCCTTTCTGGGCTCTCTCACTCTCTCTGTGCAATGTACAGTGGTGCCTCCTCCCTGACTTTAAGAACCAATGCTGCTTAAGGGCTTCTGTAGACTCAAGTCCAATCTTCTCATTGATCTCATCTCTGAAATCTTCTAGTCCCTCCATCCAAGAACCAGCTCAACAGTGGCAGTCTTGAAACCCAACCTCTGATAGTTCGGACAGCAAGCCCCCAGAAAAAGCAAGACATTAAATCCCAACTCATAACAGCCCTTTGGATCAGAGTCAAACTGTCCCCAGAGGGTGTTCCAGCTGTAAATCTGCATGGAAGCAGAAAGCCTCATCTTTCTTCTGCAGAATAACAGGTAGATATGAACTACCAACCTATCTATTAGTCTAGTGCTTAATCCACTGGGCCAATAGGGGTCCTTTGGCAGGTATTCTCTCAGATCAGCTGGTGGATTTGAACCACCAACCTTGTTGCTAACAGACAAAGGCTGAGTCCCAGTGTTCCCAGAGCTCCTGAGAGGTGAGCGAATGTCCATGAACATGAGTTGTCTTCTCATGCCCAATCATCTGGATACATCGTCTATCAAATGATTTTAAGCAGAATAATCCCAAACTCAATGAAGATATGAAATGGGTTGTAACTGACCGAATAATTTTGAGTTCATCTCTCCCAAGTTACTTACACAACTTATTTCTTCTCTCTGTTGCAAGTCCTCTAGATGATGATAGGGAGAGCGATGAACCTCATGCCCCGTTGAGTATTTAGCACTTATCCACTGACTATTATTCATCTGTAATCTTATAAGCTAGTTGATCTTGGCCATGTTTGTGGTTAGGATGATGAGATTGCCTGGGAGAGTGAGAGCTGTGAAAAGCCAGTGCAGGGTGTGAATTAATTCCAGCCACTGTCAAACTAAGAGCTGGAGCCACACGGAACATCTAAGTGCAAACAAAATAGATAACAGGCTTGATGCTGGCATAGGTAATTAACCCTTGGAGAATTACAGATAATCTATGAGCATTGATTTTAGTGCATGCAATTGCCTTTAGGAATGTGGATGGTTGAGCCTTGTGTATATAAATATATTTTTGAAATCATTTCCCGAAAGAGTAATTACATGCTACCTCAACAGAAATGAGACTGAAGCTGGCGAGAGTTGACAGACAGAAAATATGGAGCTGTGATGCTGGGAGCTCACCTGACCCAACACTCTCACTTTCAAGATGAAGAGACTGAAGTTCACAAGGTTCCCATGCCATGAGTCATGACTATAAATATTTTAGTTTCATAAAGGTAGATAAAAACAACCTTTTTTATTAACTGCCATCAAATTGGCCCCTGACTCATGCTCATCCAATGAACAATAGGATGGGTTTAGTCTGAAAGCTTTAAGTTAGTCGTCTAAAATTAAAACACTTGATGTTATAAATTATAAGTTATATCTATAATGAGACTGCCTCTAGTTCTCCGGCTATGAACAGGTTATATATGTGTAGGTTATGTATGCTGATAGATTATATATGCATGTATATATCAAGCATGTCTTACACCAACTGAGGGGTAGGATTACTCTCTAGTTGAAGCTACGGTCTTGGGTCCAATCACCAGCTCTGATTCATCCCAACTATGTGACTTTGAACAAGTTATTTCAGCTTTCCCTGCTTCTGTTTTTCTCATTTTCACAATGAGGCAATACTAGTTGATATCTGTCTCACACAGTTAACATTAAGTGAGTTCACATGAAACATTTTGAAGAGTCCCTGTAAACCATTAGCATTCTTTTTTTTCAATTTCAAATCCACAAAGAGGACTCTTCTGAGGGACTCCCATTTTCAGGTCAGTGCCAAAGAGTCTACGGGTGTGTGTGGCTGGAAGAAATGTCAGGCAGTACAACATCCAGAAGGAGAACCCAGTGGTAGGGTTTGTCCACAAGTGGAGCATATTTTAGAAACCATTGTTCTTCCATGGTAGAATTTGATCCAGGGAGGACTCAGCGAGAGCAGTTGTGCCTCATTCTGTCCTTCCACACGACCATCAGCTGCCATGACATTGGCTTCCACTCATGACAGCTCCATGTGTATCAGAGTGGAACTGTGGGCATGAGGTTTTCGATGGCTGATTTGGGGGTGGGGAGTGGGCCTCTCTTCTGAACTATCTCCAGACACACTTGACCTTACAACATTTTGGTGAACAGCCAGCCATGTGAACTGTTTGCACTTCCTAGGACCTCCATACAGTTTTGAATGGTACTCAGATTTATCATGAAAACTTCTTCCTAGGATCACAAGGCAGCGTGCCTTCACAACAACTCAAGTGCTGAACTATACCCACAGCATCAGCAGTTCGAATCCACCAGCCGCTCTGTAGGAAAAAGATGAGATTTTCTACTTCTGTAAAGAGTTACATTCTTGGAAACCCACTGGGGCAGTTCTGCCCTGGCCTCTAGGGTTGCTGTGACTTGGTGGCAGGGATTTTCTCTAATGTATCACAACGTCTTGCTTCTTCCTCTCTCTAATATGCCCTTAGACAGTCAGTCGAAAGACCCACTGTTCTATTTTCAAATTCCACGTACAGTTTGAACGTTCACGTTTTCTGCTAGAAGCCAAGTGTTACTTAGACTCCACTAAATAGCTTCGGGGTTGTCCAGTGGAGAAGGACTCAAAGAATGGTGAGTTGAACCCATTTCACACTCTATGACAAGCTTGTGGATTCTTTTCCATTGTACCCTACTTCCCACCATGTGTAATTCTAAATAATAAAAGTATTTGTGTTAGTCTAGGTATATTAGAGAAACAGATTCATAAACATGCATATGGCTATAAGGGAAAGGTTTACATACAAGAGGAATGGAACATTGAAAAAGCATCCCAACCCATTCCAGTCCAAGGTCATAAGTCCAATATTAGCCCATATCTCTGATACCAGTCTATAAAGTCTCTTTCTGACTCACAAAGCACATGCAATGACACCAGGACAATCATAGGCCAGTGGGTGCAGAGTTTTGTGTGTCTAATGATAATAGAAACATCCTGGTGCTGGCAGGGTCCCAGAGGTCTGGTTCCATCAGGCAAACCCATGTGGCTTCAGAGATCTGGTTCCATTAGTACAAACCCATGTGGCTTCTCCTCCAGCTCCTCCAGGTTCCAGGACTAAGGATCTCTCAGCATGCCACCATCTTGTCTTATTGGTAAATCGACTCCAAGAGATGGAGTCTGTAGTCTCTCACCTTCACAGGGGAAATATTGTGAGATTTCCCAGAATTCTCAGAGAAAGCCATGCCCACACAGAGGTCTCATTGGCTATCTCCAGATTGACAGCATAGACTCCACCCCTAGACTCCCAATCATGAAATTGACACCAAGTGCATAACTGTCACAGTATTTCACTTTTAAAAAAAAGAAAAGAATGTTCAATCACATTCTGACTTTTTTTGTCTTGGGGAGAATAGTTTGATGATGTGAAAATTTTATAATTGATCATTTTTCATTTTTGACACTTCTGTCTTTTGGGACACTTAGTCAAACTTGTGTTCATAGCATTAAAACATCTTGACATTTCCCAGATGGGTAGTGAATTTTCCCTTCTTGTGCAAAACAAGAGACATTAGCAAATGACGTTCTGAGGCTTACACTTTTGAAATACATCATACAATGAATTTGTGTGAAAGATAAATTTCCTATTGTTGCAACCAATGGGTTATATCATGCTTGTGAAGTGCTACTGAGAATATGCTGTGAAAAATTGTGCTGCTTTACTCGTTAACATGACCCTGTAACATGAAATAAATGCAGGCAGGAATCTGCCTGCTGTCTGGGACTTAAAAGAGGCGATGAATTGCTCATGGAGTGTCACCAGGTACCATTACTTCTACTACAAGAGAGGTTATAAAAGATGTCCACAGAACTACTTCATCTAGAAGCTAATGTTTAGTTACAAGGCAGACCTTTTATATATGCATAGTAAAAATTTGAGTGTACTTTTTGTTTGAACATTTGAATCAAAATGATTCCTCTCACCAGCTACTTATGTGGTAATGTGCATATATTGGATAGAACCACTGGAGACGCTGAGTGGGAATTGTGTCTGGTCTGACACCCCACCCCCACACTAAAGCGAAACGCAAAGGAGGTGCAGCAGAACAACTAGGGGAGCAAAACAATAAAGTACCCAAGGAATTCTGAAATTAGACCTCAGAGTCAGTGGGCAGGGCTGATTGGAAAACCAGACCAGATTGGAAAACCTTCAGAAGGGTCGGCAGACAGACCTAGAACTATTTATAGGGTTGGGTTTTGGGGTGTGTTATTGCTGTTTTCTCTTTTTCTCATGTCTGTCCATATAGGTAAGATAAGCAATCCCAAGGAGAAAACAATGGGGTCAACAGCTTTGGGGGGGACATAAGACATGACATGGGAGATGGGGGGGGTGGATACCACAAACCAGGGGACAAGGGAATAATACGAGATCTAAAACCATTGGCGAGGAAGGTGTAGAGTACCGAATGGGGTCTGATCAAGTGCAGTGTAGCCGCGAGAAAGTACTGAGATCAAATCAAGCATGATAGTGGGATAGGAGGAGAGTAAATTTAAATAGAGGAAAGAACTCGGAGGCAAAAGACATTGATAGAGGCATACATGTAGGCTTGCATATAAGTAAATGTATTAATATATAGTGATAGAGACAGGTCTATGTACATAGATGTACATATATTTAAATGTTAAGAATTAAGGTAACAGATGGACATTGGGTCTCTACTCAAGTACCTCCTCAATGCAAGAACATGTTGTTCTAATAACCTGCCATTGTGTGATGCTCACCTTCCTGATATGATCACTGAAGTGCATAAGCAAATGTGGTGAAGAAAGTGAATGGTGCCCAACTGATAAAAGATATAGCATCTAGAAGAAGCACACCAGTCTGCGTGCTCATGACGTGTCAACGGGATAAGCCATAATACATCAGAAGACCCAAAACCAAAAAATATATTGATGCAAATGATGAGGTAAGAATGAAGACCCAAAACCCATCTGTAGATAATTGGACATTCTCTCACAAAAGGGTCACGAGGAAAGAAAGAGACAGCCAAAGTGTGGCACAGCACCAATGGAACACACAACAGTCCGCTAGTTCTTTAGAGCTTCCTCCTCCCCACTATCATGACACCAGTTCTGGCTTACAAATCCAGCTAGACCAGAACATGTATACTGGTACAGAAAAGAGCACTCAATACATGGAATCCAGGACAGATAAACCCCTCAGGAACAGCAATGGCAGTAGTAATACTTTGAAGATAGGGGGAAGGTGTGGAGAGAAGGGGGAGAAACAGGGAACTGACTGCAATGATATATAGTCCCCCCTCTCCTCAGAGGACCAAAAAACAACCATGTGGGTGAAGGGAGACAACAGGTGGTGTAAGATATGAAAATAATCATAATTTATAATTTATCTGTGGTCCATGGGGGGAGCTGACACCAAGGACTCAAACAGAAGGAAAATATTTTCAAAATGATAATGCCAACATATGTACAAATATGCTTGATACAATTAATGCATAGATAGCAGTAAGAACAATAAGACCCTCCAGTAAAATGATTTCTTTATTTTTTAAAAAAAAAGAGGGAGAAAGAAAGTGGCTGCAACAGGGAACACAAACATAAGAGTTATGAGAATGATGTGAGAGCAGGGAGTGGTTCCGTCTGTTGTCGCTATGCGACAGAATTGAAAGAGCAGCTGATAACAGTGATAGTGTTTAGAGTGAAAATTAAGTAGTATCTTTTTGATTGGTGCCTAAGACTGGAATCTTCTGT
>PVJH01038903.1:0-16848 GCA_004026705.1 Nesogale talazaci
TGCGTCTATGGGCCTTTAAATCTTTATGGGTGCGGACGGCCCCCACTGATAAATGATGACGAGGGTTCCACTGACTCTGTTGTTTGGGAGCCACTGAGTTGGCACCCCCCAAAAAAAGTCAGTTTGTCCTTCTAGCCACCCGAGGTACTTGGAATAATTTTCCCTGGCACCACGATTCAAATGCACCACGATTCGTTTTCCTTATTCAGTGTCCAACTTTCACCTGCACAAGATGCAATGGGGGAATACCTGCCAGGGCTGGGGTCAGGTGCACCTTAGTCCTCAACCTGTAATGCCCTTGCTCTTCAAGGAGTCTTGTGCAGTAGATTTCCCTGATGCAGTGCATCTTTTGACCTCTTGACGGCTGCTTCCAAGAGCATTGATGGTGGACCCAAGTGAGACAAAATGCTTGATAACTTCAACCCTTTCTCCCTGATCACGGTGTTTCACATTGGTCCAGTTGTGAGTATTTGGGTCTTCCTTATATGGAGTTGTGACCCATGCCGAAGGCTATAATTTTCACTTTCAGCAGGCAAAGTTGTGCCATCTGCATATTACAGTTTGCTAATAGGCCTTCTTCCGATCCTGCACTCGTCTCCATATGACCCGTCTTCCTCTGCTCACTTTCTTGATCGAGGTTGCAAAGTTGTTTACCTGGGCTTAACATGAAGGCGAAGGCTTGTCTTCTGTGTGTGTTCCCAGTACACATGACCAATTTATGGTCCGGTGCCAGCCTCTCATCCCGCCCCATCGACCCTGACCCACAGAGCGGAGTGCGGATGCAGGCCCAGGTCTGGCCACGTCCATTCTCGCCCTCATTCTCCAAATGGCCTTTGTCCAGCAGGGCCAGATGACTGTGTAATTAACCACGCAAAGTCAGTAGCTGGATAATTCACCTTCAAAAGCCCTTTTAAAGGAAGCGGTTCTTTCCCTAAATGGGTTGCATGTTTCTGGCTCTCAAGCTCTATTTGGAACTACTTGGGGTCCAGAATGCCTTCCTTATATGTTGGTGTCCTATCGTCATAAATCATTTGGTAGAAATCTAAGGTTCTTCCCCCCCCCCCCTCATCTTTTTTGGGAAGGTGGGGAGAGGCACCCTGACAAATGATTGCTTTTGCCTTCGGTCGACGACCAGCAAGGTGGGATGTGCAACTAGCGCTGAACCCCCCACCCCCGGACTCTCGTAACTGGGCTGTCAGGAGCGCACTGAAGTTGAGCTCCTTCCACAACCAAAGATAAGCATATACAAGGAAATGATGAATCCGAATGTCAGAGAGACTACAAGCTGTTTTGGAGGATAGTGGACTTCCGTAACTGAGCCTGGTACACGGCTTTCACTGTCCATCCCTGGCAGTTCACTGAAACCGATGGTTTCTACCATAGCAACCTCGCCTTGTACTTTGGAATATTCCAGAACTCAACAGATGCCTGACATTACGATGCTAACCCCCCTTTTTTTTAACCCCACACTTGCCACACTGTGCTTATGTTTCCCTCCAACCAGCCCCCCCATTTACTCTTCTCCCCATGGTGAGCCCTCACGTGTGGACACCTGAGCCACCAGTGACACTGGGAGGGCCGGAGGCCCAGTCCTTGCCTGACTTCGACCACCCTTCCCTGGAACCTCCCGTGGGCTCAGTGTAGTTTTAAGTGTCACGAAGAGACAAGGAGGCTGGCAGGCACGGGTAGATGGTGAGACTGCGGTGGCTGGGGGAGGACACACGATGTTAGTGCTCCTTGCAAGATCCCAGCACAACGGCTGCCACTCAGCAGGTGGAAGGTCCTCAAACTGAGACAGGGGATAGGCCAAGTTCCAAAGTGGGGCATGTGGCTGTGCCACCACTAGCTATGGGCTGGCAGGCAGTGTTCCAATATCCCACTGCATGCACGCGTTCATTCACTCATTAACCCATCTGTCCGTCCGTCCGTCCATCTGCCCCCGCCTATTCTTCCTTGGTTAGTTTCCCTCCACGTGTTTTCAGACCCCAGCGCACAGCCTTTTTCTGGGTTT
Source organism: Nesogale talazaci (assembly GCA_004026705.1). Taxonomy (NCBI): domain Eukaryota; kingdom Metazoa; phylum Chordata; class Mammalia; order Afrosoricida; family Tenrecidae; genus Nesogale; species Nesogale talazaci. The sequence continues at coordinate 2,012 of PVJH01038903.1, forward strand.
CATCACAAGAAGAGCAGATCTGTGCTGTGTGTAGCTAGCACTAGCATATCAAATCCTCACCATCCTACAAGCACGAGCCACACTTCCAGAAACACGCCTGGCGGGCTTTGTCTTTGGCGGGTGTACAAAGATAGCATTGTACCCTTGGTTCAGCGTCTCTCCTCCAGCCTTCCAAGCCAGTGGTTCTCAACCTTCCCCGAGCTGCAACCTTTCATACAGTTCCTCATGTGGTGGTGACCCCCCCACCCCAACCATAAAACTATTTTCGTTGCTACTTCATCACTATGATTTCGCTACTGTGATGAATCAGGCGACCCCCGTGAAAGGGTTATTTGACCTCAAAGGGGTCGAGACCCAAACGTTGACAACCGCTGCGAGTCCAAACTGCCTCGCTTCGATTTCTGCGGAAGACTTGACAGAAAGGCGGTGCTGCCATAAGAGGTTGGATACCAGGAGAAGGACCCAGGTGTCAAGGCTCACTGAGCACCCTGCCCCGGCGGTGTGTGGGTGGTTTGGAGATCCTTTGCCCTGCCCTCCCTTTGCTTTTGTTTCCCCTTGGGGCTGGGGCGCAGTGGCACCAGCCCAGCCCAGAGTCTAAGCTTCCATGCACTTGAGCTGCTATCCGTCGGCCATTCAAATCTGGCGGTAGGCAAATTCAGACGTGGAGCCTCCCCGACTTGCTATAAACAGCATTTCCCCCGGCCTCCATGTTGATGCCAGCTGGGAGTCCTGGGGGTACCAGGGGCACCATGCCAGCAGGCCAGTGTGCGTCTCTTGGATGGCCTCCCTGCTGTTCAGCCTCCTCTCCTGCATGCGTGAAGCCAGCATCCTGCTTGTTGCTCTCACTGGGGAGGACACTTGCTCCTACCTTTGCCACGAGGGACCCCACTGGTGTGTGTGTGTGTGTGTGTGTGTGTGGGGTGGCTTGCTGGTGGCCCCACTCCGGTGGTCTCGAGGACCCGTAGGAATACGTAGGCAGGGGCATTGTAGGCACGTGTCCTCAGAGTTTCTCTGGAAGTCTTGCCATGGCCCGGGCTCCTGGCAGAAGGAGCTGGCGTGTCTGTGGGTCTGCCTGTACTTATGTTGGGAGGGACTGTGGGGAGAGGAGGCCTGCTCTCCGTCAGACAGCCTGCCTGCCCCAGGTAAGGATTGCTTCTGTGCAGGGGAAAGTTGGGCCGTTTCCCCCACGATGTAGAGGCGGGATTTTCTTAGACCGTAGCCTAGGACCTGGTTCTAGGAGCCCTGGTGGCATAGTGGTTGGGCTTTGGGCTGCTAACTGCAGGGTCAGCAGTTTGAAAGCATCAGCTGCTCCTCAGGAGACAGACAGGCCTTTCGACTCTGGTAATGAGTGACCATGTCAGAGACCCACAGGGACAGTTCTGACCTGGCCTGTAGGGTTGCTCTCAGTCAGCAGCAGTGAGTTTGGTGTTTGGTTTCTGGCATGGTGGCTTGGACTGCAAGTTCAGCTACAAGTTCAGCAGATAGAAACCACCAAGCACACCAAGGGAGAAAGACGAGGCGTTCTCCTCCCATGGTGTCTTGCAGTTCTACCTTGTCCTGGAGAGACCTCCATGAGTCGGAATCGACTTGATGGCAGTGAGTTTTGAGTTTGAGATCCTTCTTCAAGGAGGAAGAATGCTCTGCTTTGCCAGCAGAGTTCACCCCTGCTTGGGTGCCAGCCAGTTCCCGGGGGTGGTTGTGGTTGAAGGTTTAAAGATGATCTCAGGACCACCGTCTTAGGCATTGACCCAGTCGCCCTGGCTCCGGGAAGTCTGGGGAGCCCGTGAAGATTTGAAATTCTCTCTGCATTTTCTGCCTTTTGATCAGTATTCTTGTCGAGTCTTGGATCCAAGTGTTCAGTAATGGGAGCCAGGCACCATCCGGGCCTGCTGGTCCCCCAGCAGGGGAGGCAGGATCATGAGCCATCCCAACAAACGAGTGATGATAAGAGTCGGTCTCTGAGTTCAGTAGCTAAGTTTCTGGATGGTAGATCGTGCCCTACATACACTGTCTACGTAGCACATCATTATTGCACAGGGTTCTTTACCCAGGATAATGGAGCCAGCCTGATTTCAAGAGTCTCTGTATCTACGATAACCTCATTGCATCCGCATCATTGCAACATCCGTTCGTGGTTGTATTTCCACTGCAGTCTGCGGCTTTTTGTCATCTAGATAATCCTACCTGGCTCAACACTTGGGAAAGGGTATAAATTTTAACTACGTATTCAGGAGCCCTGATGGCTCCAGGAGTCCTGTTAGCATAGTGGTGGCACGTCGCTTTGCTCACTGCAAGGTCAGCAGTTTGAAACCAGCTGCTCCTCCGGAGAATGCTGGGGCTTTCTGCGCCTGTGAAGAGTTAACTGCCTGGGAAACACACAGGGGCCGTTCTGCCTCGTGCTGTAGCTTCTCAGTGAGGTGGTATCCACTGAGTGGCTGTGCATTTTTTAGTGGTGGTTCTGTGCTAACTAAAGCATCAATGGTTCAAACCCGCAGTCTCAGAAACCTCACATGGCCGAGGCTCTTTGAGTTGAAGTTGACTGGGTGACAGTTCTCAATAAGCCAATGACTCAACCGACAGGTTCCCCCGTAGACTTTCCCAGACACTAGGCCTATCTAGAATCCAAAGGGCTATAAGTCATATGGGCTGGAGCCCTAGCTCGGAGATTTTGTATTTGTCCAGTTTTTAGCTTTCTTCTCTTGATATTGGGTTTCTCTGTGAAGTTGTCCATTGACTTTCTAACCCTGGAGTGACCCTCTACCTCACCCAAGCAGTGTCAGGTGCTAACCCCGTCCTCCACCCGTGTCCTCCAGTGTCCTTCCCCAGACTCGCTCGCTGCCTTCAAGTCCGTTCTGACCATAGTGACCCTGGAGAGGACAGGGCGGGACTGCCCCTGTGGGTGGGCATCCGAGACCATTACTCTCGCCGCGCAGCACGCCTCATCTGCCTTCTCGAGCAGTTGGGAGTCCAACTTCTGACGTGGTGGCTACCTGTCCACCATGTAACCCACCACACCCCCACGGCGCCCCGGGAAGGAACTTCAACATGGAACACGCAGTCGTATGATGTTATCCCTTTGTGGCTTTTTTTTTTTTTTAACCTACTCTGGAGTCCTCGTCAGAACAGTATAGACCCTCATTGTGCTTTGTGTTTGAATTGTACTCATTCCCTTCTTCCGGGAATGACGGTTGCGTGATGCAGTCCCTCTGTGGCAGCACCGCAGCTTGGGAAGATGGTATGGCCTGTGAGACAGTCGGGGGGACTTTCATTAGAGAACAGCACAAGTGCTTCTGCAGCAAATGCATTTCCTCTGCGACTTCCCCCTATGGCGGGGGCCCCCTCTGGGTCTCCCAGGCTGGCCAGAGGAGGGGAAAAGCCCTCGTTCCGGGGGAGGGGGGGGGTGAATGGAATGGAAGTTTCCGTTGGGCAGGCAGGAGGAAGGGCCGTGGCTGTCTGCTGTGGACTTGGCAAGTCTTGGTCTCCCTCGCTCCCTGGGGAGAAGGCTGAGAGTGAGCGAGTCATCGGAGATGCCCGAGTGACAGGCGCCACCGCAGTCTCCTGTAGCTCACAGATCCCTGTACAGAAGCAAGCCTCCCTCTGCAAGAATGTTAGCCCAGTCCTGTTTCATCTCCAGATAGTCTCCGCGGGGACCTCACTAGCCAGGGCTGATGGCGCTCCTTGGAGAGACCCAGGGAGATAGCAGCTTTGGGTGGTTGGGGTTTTTCCTGAAACAAGAGCCCCCATTTGCCCAGTGGTTGTAGAAGGAAGGTCATCTGGAGGGGAGGTGTTAGCCTCTGAGGTGAGGGAGCTTCTGGCTTCTCCTCAGCCTGGGATGTCTTGGGCCCTTTGCACTTTGGGGTTCTGAGTGCTGGATAATACAGGGGGCACTGGGCAGCGGATGCTACCGAAAGTGAAGCCCTTTGACCCTCCGACTCTCAAACCACCGTCGACACAGGGGTTTGCCTGTGGGACACAGTCAAACTGTACCGTGGAGAGAAGATGGTACTCCTTACACGACCGAGGAGTCCTGGTGGTGCTCCCGGCAGGTAAATGTTGGACTTCTAACAGAGGTCGGTGGTTCAAACACACCAGCTGCTCCGGGGGAGAAAGATTAGACTTTGCTTCCACAACAATTTAAAATCCGAGGAAACTCTTATAACAGCAAATAGGGATTGACGGGCGGAGAGTTTGGTTGTTAGGTTTCCCACAAAGGGCCGCGTTATGAGAGAGGGAGGGTAGAGTGAGTCTGGTTGCATGGTGCGGCACGCTCCGCACTGCTGACCATGAACTCTGTGGTTCAAACCCCGCAGCCGCTCTGCCAGAGGAATAGGAGTCTGCCTGCTCCTGGAAAGATGGACAGTCTGCAAGGGGCACTTAGTTCTCCCCGGTCCTTTAGCGTCACTCTGGGTAGGATTTGACTCAAGGGCAGGGAGTTTGTTTCTGTCCCTTGACTGTTGGAGGGGAGGAGAGCGAACCTGGTTATGGGAACAGCTCCCCTGGATGTGCTTGACCACCTGGGCTGGTGGGGAGGGGGGGGGCAGGGACTCAGATCCAACAGGGGGAGGCAGCCCATGGACACACACCTGTCCTGACACAGGGCACCCAAAGATTGGAACAAAGCAGCCAGAATAAGCCAGTCCAATACTTTTAAGGTTTTGTGTTAAGTTTGTTTTTAAGTTTTTAAATATTCTTGAAGGGAGAAAATGCTTCTTCTGTAAAGGAAGGTTTGCGGCCCTGCAGTGGGGGCGGGGGGCGGGGGGGGGGAGGAGACTGGCTGTTAAACAGGAAGCTAGTGATGAATGGTTTTTAATCAAGCTGCGACCATCCATGATGGCGTACCGATTCCTGTTTATATCGTCCTCCACTTCCTGTCATAATAGGGCCCTCCTTTATTGCCTCCTCTCAAAGCCAGGAGACTTGGGAAGCGCCTTGCCAGCACACCATCCCAGAGGCTGACTGCAGCCCCCGCCCCTCCTGGGGACACCAATGCAGTCTTACCTTTGATTCCCCAGTGCTGTTGGGCCCAGGATTGTCGCCTCCCATGGGCCCTTTCTGCCCTGGAGTGATCGGAGTCCGGTGGAGCAAGGGTGGCCGGTGGTTTGGAAGTATTTCTTGCGCACAGCCATTGCCTGGGCCTGACACCCGCTTTCTTCCTCTCCCGAGATGAAAGCCCCAGGTGGTCCTACCTTCTCCTTTTTGAAGTGAGCGTGTTCATCTGTCCGCGCTCCCCCTTTCCTTCCATAAAACCAAGGTGTCAGGTCATCTGAGCTGGCCAGTTTTATGGGCCTCACTTCGTCTGCCCCTGGCCCGGCTTCTCTGGTCCTTTCGGTGAGGCGGGAGCTGAGTTCTGGGAAAGGAAACCAGCCCCTTGGAAACGGGCTTTGAAGCCGGGGCAGGCCGGCGACCCCGGCAGTTCTGCAGTGCCTTTTGAAGGGGGCTTTCACAGACAGACCATTGATAACAGGTGTTCGTTGACATCACTTACGAAAGGATCAATTGGCATAAGGTCACATGTTTGCCTCTGATTTGAGAGAGCAAAACGGATTCTTCTTTCTTTTTTTCTTAAGATTGAGGGTTTCTCTCCTCTCCCCCTCCCCCACCCGAGAGAGTAACTGGATGACAGGGACAGCGAATGACAAGGTGACTGATGGACGGGAGGCTGACTCAGTGAGCTCTGATGCGGGACTGGGCCGGGTGGGAGCCCACTCGATGTCCCCTAAGAGCCACTGGCCTGTGGCAGGGTGGGGGTTGGGGGGAGTTGAGGAACTAATGGGTGCAAATTGACTGGGGGTGGCAAGCATGCAACTCTTTAATATATTGCAACCTTTGAGTGTAATAGGTGAATTTCATCTGTCAGCGAGACAGTTTCCTAAAGGTAAAATCTGTTGCGTTTCAGCACCTCTGGAGCAGAGCTTCTGCAGTTCTTTTGCCTTGTGTGACTGGGGGGTGGGGGACAAGGGTCACACAGGACGGGGGACAGAAGCCACTCTGGGAGATGGGTGATCAATGACCAACTACATGCCTTGATGAAGGTCACAAAAGTTGGGTCAAAAGCCTTTTGGAAGAAATCCAATTTCACCAGCATTTGGAAAGAAGTCCAGGATGAATTCTTATGGTCCAGGCATCTCAGAGACACTTGGAAAGCCCCTTTCCCAGCACGTGGTGACCCTGTTGCCGTCAGCTCCACCCACCCAGCCCCCCGCCAGGGCGATGGGTACTTCTCTTCAGGGTGGCCAGGGAGAGAGAGTCTCCGGGGACCCTTCCGTGCCCTGCTCCCACCTGCAGGTCACCCTCCAGTGACTCCTCCTCCATACCCCGCAGAGCAGAGGGCGGCCCATGGGAACACAGCCGGTCCTCTCACCTCGTGAGGCTGAGGAGGAGTTGTTGCAGCGAAGTCAACGGAACGGTGCCCCCTTCCCACCCCAGCACCCACACATTACAGCCTCAGTGGTAGACATGCGCCCCATTCCCCTGGCCAAGCTGGGAGGTGGGTTCTTGAGCCGCAGCGAAGGCCAGGTCCCAGGGCTCTCTGGACCAGCCCTCAGTGCGCTTCTGAGGTGCAGAGAAGGGATTGCAGGCAGCATGAAGGAAGGAGGCCGAGCACAGCTGTGTGAGGAGCCTCACGGGACAAGGCAGCCCCACCTCTATTCCCAGATGCCCTGACACCCCCCCCCCACACACACACACCTCCCCGTTTCCCCAGTGAATGACCTCTCGAGCAAGCCGTGGTTGAGAAAAAGGGAGACTCATTTGCATGATGTACGTGTCAAGGCGCAGGTAAGGGTTTGATGACATAGCGGTTACACATCAGGTCGCGAATGGCGAGGGCAGCTGTTCACAGCCAGAGAGAGGAGACTCTGGACTCTTGTAAAGAGTTCCCGTCTCGGAAACCCACAGGGCACCGCTGCTCTGCCCTGGGGGGTCGCCGTGAGTCCAGTGGGCTTGTTGGCACCGAGTTTCAGCTTTGGGTTTGGTTACCCCAGTCAGCGCCAGCTAAAGTGAGCTCCCTCGCCGTGCTCTCTACCTCTTCAACTCTGTTTGCTACCTGGTCTACAATGACCGTACACCACTGACTCACACAGCCAGAGCCCTCCATTATGGAAGTGCTCAGCCTGGTACTGCTCGGCTGTGGAGTCAGGACCTGTTAGAAGTTTTTTAAGGCCGCCAATAGACGCCCAAAGGTCATACCCGTCTGCTGTGAGCCTCAACCCAAAGACACTCAGCTCCAGTGGCCCTCATGAAGCCCCCAGAAGCAGCCCACTCCGCAAGCCAGCTTCTTGCCCCAAAGCATTCAACTCCACGTGCTCAGAGGGCTGGGGTGTGGATGGTCCTATCCCAGGCTCTAGCTCCTGCTGCTTCTCTGATGTCACAGCTGTCTCCTGCATCATGGCGGTTCAGAGGACATGGGGCGGGGTGTGAGCCCCCACCCCCATGCTTCTCAGGGGCTCATTTTCTACCCAGAAGGATGACAGTGTATCCTGCAAGCAATATTCACAGGGGAACCCCATCTGTGCCTTTCCCCGGATCCTTCAGGAAAATGGTGTTTGGTGGGTGGGAGTTAGAGACTTGGGCTAGACCAAGTGAAATCCTTTACCAACCTGTGAAGTGTCCAGGCCGTGTGTCCTGCCAACTTTCCAGTGGCGCTGTGCACGTCGGTGCTGACTGATTCGCTCAGCACACAACGGAGTGCCTGCTGGGCTGAAGGCAGGCCCCTGGCCTCTCTGAGCTGGCCATGTCGGGTGGCAGGCACACGGCAAGGAGCAGGCAGCATCCTCGGTGGTGGGGCGTAAACAGAAGGGAAGATGAGGTTATCTATCAGGAGAGGTTTCCGGAAGGAAAGAACAATGGAACCAAGAAGACAGGATGTTTCAGAGGCTGGCATTCTAACAGGCCCAAGTCCTGGGTGCTCCGGGCAGGTCTGTGTCCCAAGCCCTCCCCTCCCTGGTGATTCCAATCCCTGGTGCGAAGACTGGCTGCCCAAGGCCTCCCCGGCCACCCTCTGCAGCATCTAGGCCTGAAGGTTCCAGGAAGGGTGGGTGGAGGTGGGCGCAGGCGGGCCAGGTCTCACCCTGGTGAGAGTCAGAGCTGACCTGATGGCACCCCTGCCTTCACGGGGGAGGCCACTGCACCCATCAATGTCTGCTGCCGCTCCGTGTTCCTGGAGGAGGCCCATGTGTTCCAGCTGGACTTCCTGCCTGGGGAGCGTTAGGGAGGTTCACTCCCTTAAACCAGCCCAGGACAGCTGTCCCGATTACATGCTAGGATGCCCCAAGCCTGGACAGCACTGGGCCCCGTCATGTTGCCAGCAGCCAGGGCTGGCCGAACAGCGTGGCGCGATGGTGAGGAGCGGTGTGACCTTCCATCTGCTCCGTGACCTTTGGGGATGTCAGCGACATGGGTTTCTGGAAGGTGTTCCGGGGCAAGACATCTGCAGGCCACTTTGAGACTGAAATAGACATGTGTTCTATATCCCTTACTCACCCTAGGCCCTCCCACCCCGGGCTGCAGGAAGTACTGCTCCCACCCCTCAGAGTGGGATGTGGCCAGAGTGCTGGTGTCCAAGCCCGAGGAGCCCCTGGGCCAGACCTCCCGAGGGCAGTGCTCTGGGCTGGGAAAGTGGGCTGCCCAGGTGCAGAGAGGCTGGCGGGCAGCAGAGCAGGCTGCTGGCCAGGGCATCTGCCAACTGGACCTCTTTTCTAACGGAGGTACGCAGAAAGGAACTTGGGGTTCTGGGCTTGTGTGTCCCCCACACAAGCTGCCTCCCCTGCATTGGTCCCAGCTGCACCGTGGTCAGAGTAAAGCCGGCCCTTCCCCTCCCCAGCCTCGCCTGCGTCTGGCTGTGCTCTGCAGACACAACAGCATGAGCAGCAGGGCTTTAAAAAGAAGAAAAGAAAGCACACACACACACACACACACACACACACACACACAAGATGTACCTCCCCAGCGTGTCCCTACCCCCCACCCTGGGCTGGAAACCATAGCGTCTTTAATGTCCTGCTGGCTGTGTGAAAAACAGGAATTTATGTAACGAGCCCTGTGCAGAAAACCTTTTCCTGTTCGGAAAAAAAAAAATGCTTTTAATTGTTAGCAAAGTTACGAGACAGCTCTGTTAGTCAAAGAACGACCTGAAATGTCCCGACAAATATGTGGGGCTACTTTTCAATAAGTGAGGAGATCGCTTGGGGTGTGGGAAGAGCTTTCTTTTGCGTGCTCTCTCTCTTTCTCTCTCACTCTTACACACTGTGTGTGTGTGTGTGAAGTTTAGGGAGTGAATCTGTGTGAGTTTCTGTACGTTGGTGGACACCCCTCCCCCACACCCCGTACGATGCCACCACCCAGTGTATCCTGCTGTCTGGATGGATGGGAAAGCCCGGCTGTGGGGTAGATGCTCTGCGGGATCCCTGCTCTGCGGGGCCCCTGCCTCTGCTTTGGAGAAGCACCACCCCTTTCTCCCGGTAGGCCTGGCCACCAGGAAGCTGCTATCTGGGACAGCCTCATGTCCCCTTTTATCATGCGGGGAACATGACAGGCACAGGAGTCACGCTTCCTCCCCGCCAGAGAGTTCACAGTGGCTTATCTGGACGCCTATTGTGTTGGGAGGACAAAGGGGTCGTGATGGCTCCGATGCTGGGCCAGCGGGAGAGTGCTGCTGGGTCAGAGTCCCGGGGCTTGTCAGGGGTGCCCAGGGCCAGTTCGCTTCCTTTAGAGGAATGCAGACCCTGGGTGTGTTAGAGAGCTTTATATGTAAGAGCAATGGAAAATTGAGAAAACAGCCCAGTCCAGAACAAGCCCATAGGTCTGATATTAGCCCAGACGTGTCCGTTACCAATCTGTAAAGTCCTCTGCACACTCACACAACACATGCAATGGCGCCGAGTGCAGGAAGCTCACAGTCTAGTGAGTGGAAAGTCTTGGAGGTCCAGTGGCAGTGGAAGGGTCTCCGCGCTAGCAGGGGTCTCTGCGTGGCTCCATCAGCTCCAGGGCTCCAGCGTAACTCCATGTCCCACCTCCAGCAAGTTATTGATCTCCTTAGCCCTTCCGAACGAGGTCATCAAGCCGCTAAACTCCACCCCTTCCCTCTGAAGTCTCAACTGGACAACAGCGTATATCACCACCACACTGGGCATTTGTGCACGGGGCCACCGCACGCCAAGCAGGCAACTGAAAACAAAATGGGTCCTCGGGGGCGCTATGGATAAGCTTCCCATGTGAGAAAATCAACAAGCCAGCTGCCGCCCCTCCCCACGCAGAGGGACCCTGCAGGGCAGAGTGGCACACACCCCCCCCCCCCCCCGGCCCTGGGGTTCTGAGACTGTCGCCCATCACCAGAGCAGACAGCCTCATTTCCTCTGGCAGAGCGGTTGGTGGTTCCAGACTGCTGGCCTGACAGCAGCCAAGCTCGCAACCTGGCCAGCCAAGGCTCCCCTCTGTGTGAGGATGGCCCCGCGGCCTCCTCCTGCGAAGACCACGCAGCCTCAGGAACCCCGCGGGGAGGGGGGGGCAGTCCTGTCCCTTCCTTGAAGAGGTGCCTTGGCCAGCCTGGCCCCGTGGGGCACCCAACCCAGCACCGGCGGTGGGAAGGGAGTGAGCGGGGCATGGAGACAGCAGCCAGCGAAGGCCGTGTCCTGGCCTGTCCTCCCTGTTCCCGGTCAAGGGGCCTGCTTCACAGCTGGTGTTGCAATCCAGAATGCAGCCTTGAGGGCACCCAGAAGGTTGGCTCTTGCCCTGCGTGCTGAAGCTCAGGGGCTGGTGCCCGGGACCCTGCCCTGCTCTGCAGCAGCGCAGGCAGGCGACCTTGTTGATGGCAGGAGGATGTGGGCATTGTGGCTGTGCCCCTGGCCGGCCACAGAACCAGCCAGAGACTCTTTGTGGTGGACCAGATGCTGGCGGGACCCCAAGGTGTTTGTCAGCGGACCTTCACACCGTTGGCAGAAGAGTCCAGGAAAACCCGGGGTGGGGTGGAGATGCACCCAGCCATCGCCCCAGGGTGCCTGGCTCCTTCGCTCGGGCCGGGCACAGAGCTCTAGTGAAAGGCCGCATGGGTGGCTGCATGGACTGATGCTGAGTCTGCCGAGTGCCCTGCCCTGTTTGGGGAGCAGCTCGCTGTCAGGCCGGGTTCCCCCTTCCTGTGAGCTCAGGGCTTGCTCCTTGTCTGTTCCCAGTCTACCCTACACGCCACAGCCCAGCCATGTGCCCAGTAGGGGAGTCCAGTCGGAATGGCGCCAGCTGTAGCCTGGCCCCAGGCTTTCTACGGAAGCCCGGAAGACCCCCTGGTCCCGTTGGCCGTGTGTCTGGCGTTGTGAGGTTGTGTTTCTGGCAACCCTGCAGTCTTACCCACACCCTAGTGGGAAGGAGATGCTGTTTATGCCCCCGAATCGGGGGGTCTCTGGCCTCCTGCACTAGTTCTGTGTACACTCTACCATGTCACACACAGCGCCTCTCTCCATCCCCGAGCAGCCTCCCGGGTCAGCGGCCTAGGGAGGGTCCCAGCTCTCACCCAGCTGATTCCCCTCCAGTCGTGACGGCCTCGGATGTATGACTGGCAGAAGTGGTCACCCAGCTGCAGAGTGAAGCCTCGCTCTCTGCATTCTTTCCCCACTTTCTCGTCCGTGTCAGTGATGCCAGGTCAGAGAGAGAGAGAGAGAGAGAGAGAGAGAGAGAGAGAGAGAGAGAGAGAAGTGTGTGCATAACCTGGGGTGCATAACCTGGGGTGGCATGTAGCTAGTGGGTGCACTTTAGTGGTTACTGGCAGGGAGGTGAGGGGATGGGGTTGTCACTGAAGAGAAAGCTTTACGTTTTTGACACATTGGCAGTCTAAAAGTTACATATACACACACACATACACACACAACTTTATTTTAAACAATGCAGCTGTATGCCTAATGGGTTTTGAAGGTATACAGAAATCTATCCCATTGATAATTTGGGGGATTTTAGTTTCTCAGGAACATTTTGCTTTACTGAGTCCCCATAACCAGAAGCAGTAGAAAGCGCCTGACTCTGGATGGTGCGCCTGTGCTCTGGAGAGACGACCCCTGGGCCAGCACCGGGAGCTCCACCTGAGCCCTGGTGGGGTTGTGCTTTGGGTTCTGCGCCACAAGCTCAGCGGTTCAAAGCCACTGTTCACTCTGGGAGCACGACAAGCCTCTCTTCCCCCTCCCCCTACAGATTCACAGTCCTGGATCCCCACGGGCATGAGCTCTGCTCCGGCCTGTGGGATCTCTGGGAGTCAGAATGGGCCCCCTGGCAGGGCAGGGGGTCTGGTTGGTTTGGGTGCTGTGTGTGTGGTAAAGGACCGAGTCCTACCCCCTGTGGGTGGTGGCTTTGTACTGGGCTGTAAAGAAATGACCCTTGATGTGATTGGAGTGCCCTGCTCTGTGGCTGCCAGGCTGCACCTGGGTGGGGGGCGGGGAGGGGGGCTGGCCCCTTGGGAGGTGATTCAGCCCGGAGTGCCACATGGAGGTGCAGTGAGCTTCTTGGTTGGTGAGAGCAGCTGTGGTGGAGCCCAGGGGGCTGGCCAGGCCAGCGGGTCAGAAGCCAGATGTCATGTGGCGGGTGTCTAGAAGGCCCTGGGCGTTGGCACGGGTCAGAAGTGTGCCTGTGGGGCACCCACATGTAGTTGGCACGTGCCCACTTGGCCATCTGAGGGACCAGTGTCCCTTGGACTTGTGAGCGCCACCTTGACTCCATGTGGCCAGAGGCAGGGAGAATGCCACAGGGGCAGCTGGCAGTGGGGGTCCCGATCGGCCTCCACCCTTTCGAAGAAGGGCAGGGGTGGAAAGGATGTCTTGTGGCCCTTACGTGGGAGTTCTGCTTGCGGAGCATTGAAGCCAAGTCTAACTTTTAAGTGGTTTTGAACTGTATTCTTATAACTAGTCCATAAAGAAACATCTTAAGGCTGTTTCTGATGATGCTTGAAGGCAGTGGTGGTTCAGTGGGGGGACTCTTCCCTCCTACCCCACCCCCCACCTCCCGGGTCAGGGGTGCTGCTAGGGAACTGCACAGGGCTCCGTGCACCTTACAGAGTGGGTAAAAGGCCCAATGAAAAGCACACCCTGTGGGTGTCCTCGGCAAGCCTTCCGGGGCTAGTGGCATTGGGCCAGATAGCGCTTCATTCAGTTGTGCTGGGGATCCCCGGGCCTTGGGGAGACCCTTGCTGTCGCTTAGCAGCACACAGCCAGGGTAGCTGACTGCAAGTTGGCCGTCTGGCTGAGACCCAGAAACCCCTTATCTCCCCCCGCCGCCCCCGCCCCCCTCCCCAGCGTCGAGAGTCCTGCTGTTGGCGGGGTCTGAGCCGGGATGGCGGGCGTCAGACTGAGTGCTGGAAAGACACGGGCGGTCTGTGCGCGGGCGGACGGGTGGGTCTCCTGCGCGGAGCCGCCGCCCCACTCCTGACAACGGTGTTTCTGCTTTTCCAGAACTCGATCCGCCACAACCTGTCGCTCCACAGCAAGTTCATCCGCGTGCAGAACGAGGGCACCGGCAAGAGCTCCTGGTGGATGCTGAACCCCGAGGGGGGCAAGAGCGGAAAGTCCCCCAGGAGGAGAGCCGCGTCCATGGACAACAACAGCAAGTTCGCCAAGAGCCGGGGGCGGGCTGCCAAGAAGAAAGCCTCCCTCCAGTCCGGCCAGGAGGGGGCCGGCGACAGCCCCGGTTCGCAGTTCTCCAAGTGGCCGGCCAGCCCCGGCTCCCACAGCAACGACGACTTCGACAGCTGGAGCACGTTCCGGCCCCGGACCAGCTCCAACGCCAGCACCATCAGCGGGCGGCTGTCGCCCATCATGACGCAGCAGGACGACCTCGGCGAGGGGGAGGTGCACCCGCTGGGGTACCCCCCCTCGGGCGGCAAGCTGGCTGCCACCCTGCCCAGCCTGTCGGAGATCAGCAACCCGGAGAACATGGAGAACCTTCTGGATAATCTCAACCTCCTCTCCTCGCCCACGCCCCTGACCGTCTCCACGCAGTCGTCGCCCGGCGCCCTGATGCAGCAGACGCCATGCTACTCGTTCGCGCCCCCCAACACCAGCCTCAACTCGCCCAGCCCCAACTACCCCAAGTACACGTACGGCCAGGCCAGCCTGAGCCCCCTGCCACAGATGCCTCTGCAGACCCTGCCAGACAGCAAGCCGGGCGGCTACGGCGGCCTGAGCCAGTACAGCTGCGCCCCGGGGCTCCTGAAGGAGCTGCTCACCTCGGACTCCCCGCCCCACAGTGACGTCATGACGCCCGGGGACCCCGGGGTGGCCCAGCCCAACAGCCGGGTGCTGGGCCAGAACGTGATGATGAGCCCCAGCCCGGTCATGCCCGGCTACGGGGGCCAGGCCCCTCACGGCAAAATGATGAGCCCCCGCCCCCACCCCCACCCTGGGCACGGCCAGCAGCCGCAGCCGGCGGGGGCGGCGGTCAACGGGCGGGCCCTGCCCCACACGGTGGGCAGCCTGGGCCTGAGCCGCCTGGCCCCGGGGAAGCCCTCCTTACAAGTGCCTGTGCCTCACCACCCCATGCAGATGAGCGCCCTGGGGGGCTACGCGGCGGCGGCGGCAGTGGGGGGTGGCAGCTGCCACGGCTACGGCCGGGTGGGCCTGTTGCACCAGGAGAAGCTGCCCAGCGACCTGGACGGCATGTGCGTGGAGCGCTTGGACTGCGACATGGAGTCCATCATCCGCAACGACCTCATGGACGGCGACACCCTGGATTTTAACTTTGACAGCGTGCTGCCCAGCCAAAGCTTCCCCCACGGCGGCGTCAAGACCACCACGCACAGCTGGGTGTCTGGCTGAGGGGGCCCTTCCGAGACAGGCAGGTGAGCGAGCGCGAAGGACCCTGGGAGAAGC
>PVJH01038904.1:0-16814 GCA_004026705.1 Nesogale talazaci
ACCCTTGAAGAAACTGGCTCCTAAAACATCCCTTTGGGCTCATACCATGGTCTCCATCAGGGGTCAACAAACTGCAGCTGGGAGGTCATATGCAGCTCTATGAAGGAAATTGTTTTCAAAATTAAAGGATATTATTCAGAGGGTGGTGATTTCATTTATTTGTAAACATATATTTATGACTCTCAAATAATTTTTAAATTATTATGAGGGACAGGATTGGCTGTTCCATTTCTAAAGTTTTCCCAGCCTTGGGTCTAAATAAACAAGTGAGACCATTTCGCCTTGAGTCGTCTGCTCTTTTATAGAATTCTGTCAGTTTTCATAAAAGGAGACTCTCGAGGTCAGAGCTATGTTGTATGTGGGAGAGGGTAAGCCAGTCATGATTTTAATTTTTTTTTTCTCAAAGACAATGCATTATGAAACTCTTCCTGACCACAGAGTGCTCTGTTCCGGTGCTTTTTCCATGGAACTGTTGAAAGGATGTAGAATAAGAGCTTTAGAAATTCTTCTTGTCTCTGAAACATTTTTTTTACTCCAGTTGAAAAATCATCCCTACTTGCAAATTAGATATTAAATAAACTTTAATCAATTTCAATTTTTACTGTAGTCATTTCAGCTCTTTGGTGACCCCCATCTCTGCTTGTGTACTCTGGCCTTTTAAATCTCAAAAGAAGCGGATTTAATACTAGGAAGATTTGGAAAAAAAAATTAGCAGCATGGCAAAGTATAAGATCAATAATTAAAAAACAAATGAACAATAAAGAAACCAACAATTGAATTCCTGTATTCTAACAAGGAGAACTTGGAAAAGGAAACAATACCATTCAAGGAATACAATACAATGCAATACAAAACAATACAATTCAAGGAAACAATACCATTTACAATAACTGACTTCAAAGATGAAATTCTTAGGAATAAACCTAATCAGAGAAATGAAAGACTTCTACGAAGAAAACTACCCGAAACTACTCCAAGAAACCAAAACAGACTGATATAATTGGAAGACTGTTCCAAGTTCATGGATAGAAAAACTTCACATTGTGAAGATGGCAATACTAACCCAAAGCAGGTGGATTTAACAAACAGAAATTTATTTTATTACAGTTTTGGATGTAATACAGTATATAAAAATATACTGGAATTCCAATCCAGATCCTAGCATCATTCTTTAAATAAATGAAAAAACAAAACACCACTTTTATATGGACTGGAAAGAGACCCAAGATAAGCAAAACACTATTTAAGAAGAAGGAAAAGTCAGGACATTTCTTACTCCTGGACCTCAAAAACTACTACACAGACACAATCATCAAACAACTTGCTACTGGAACAATTATAGCCACGGAGATCAATGGAACAATATAGAGAACCCCCAAATGAGCCTGTACACCTACAGACAATTGCTTTTTGACAAAGGTACCAAATGCATTAAATGAGGAAGGGATCGTTTCCGCAACAAAGGGTGCTGGCAAATTGGATTTCCATTTGCATGAGAGTGAAACAGGAATTATATGTCATTCCATATACAAACATGAACTTGATAGATTAAAGAACTAACAGAAACCCTAGAGCAACAAAGACCACCAATCGGAAAATAGGGATAGATGTAAGTGCTGTAATAGATGGCATAAACACACTATCAAACATAACACACGTAGAAATTTTTTAAAAAGTAGATCATCTGAACCTCCTACAAGAAGACACTTATGGGCTTCAAAAGACGTCACTCAAAAAGTGAAAACTGTTCATAACAGCAAGAAGATGGAAACCACCTACATGCCCAGCAGTGGACGGATGCGTAAATGAGCTTAAATACATATACACAAAGGGATACTATGTATCACTAAAGAGTGATCATGAATCTGTGAAACACCTCGTGGCCTAGATATATTTGGAGGACAGTTTGCTGACTGAAGTTAGTCACAAAGGGAAAAATATCATATGCAATCACTGCTATAAAGAAAAAATCTAGATAAAGATTTTCATACCAAAAAAAAACAGACTTTGATGACCACGGGTGGGAGAGGAGGAGAGGAAGGGGAGGCAGTCGGGCAGGGAGGTGTTAAATGAGATGGAGGAGGAGTCATCTAGCGTCTCCTTCAGGAAAGAGAATTGCGAAAGGGGAGGGGTTGGAGGGACAGGACAAACTATTGAGAATTTTGAGAAGTTGTTGAATGAGACTCAAAAATGATGATCTGAAATGAAAAGGTCCACCTGATTCAGAATCAAAAGCTTAAAAAAAAAACCAAACTGCTGAGCCCTGGTGGCGCAGTGGTTGTGTGCCGGACTGCGGCCCACAGGGTTGAAGGTTCAAAACCAGCAACAGCTCTGCAGGACCTAGGTTGGGCTTCCTACTCCCACCAGGGCAGTGATGCAAAATAAATAAATAAATAAATAAATAAAAAGTTCAAAAAACAAATGGTGGCTGATTTAAGACGTGCCATCAAGTCGATTCCGATGTATAGGTTCTCCTACCCAACAGGGCAGAGCTGCCCCTGCAAGTTTCCAAGACTGTATCTTTTTTTTTTTTGGGGGGGGGGGCATCACTGCTCTCCGGTGGTGGGAGTAGGAGGCCCAGCCCCACTGCTGGAATTGAACCTCCGTCCCAGTGGGCCGCAGTCCCGCGCACAACCACGACGCCACCGGGCCTCAGCCGGCCTGTATCTTTCTACAGGAGTGGCAGGCTGTCCTGCAGAACAGCTGGTGGTTTGGAACTGCGGACTCTGAAGTTAACTCAGCTCATCAACACTGTGCCCCGAGGGGTCCTACGGGCTGAGACACAGCAGACACTGACACCGCCTCACCCACATAAAAAGAAAGCCCATGCCCAAAGGGAATGACAACCACTATTGTTGCTCAGTGCGGTGGAGTCCGTTCCGACTCTTGAGGGGACGTACAGCAAAACAAAACACTGCTTGGTCCGGAGAAGCCACGCTCAGAGTCGACGGAGCCCATGATGGCAGCATCCAGGTCAACCGGCCACCTTGAGGGTCTCCGGCTTTTTGTCGTTTCGCTGATCCTCGCCTTTAGCAAGCATGGTTTCCTTCCCCAGGGACTGATCCCTCCTGAGCACCTGTTCACAGTACGTGAGCCACAGTCGTGGCTACCATCCTTGTTTCTCAGGAGTGGTCCAGCTGTACTTCCAAGCCAGCCGTGTCCATTCTTCTGGCAGCCACCATCTCTGCAGTATTCTTCAGCAATGCCATCATTCCAGTGACTCAAGTCTGCGTCCATCTTCCTTAGGCGTGGACAGGTCAGGCTTCATCGGAGGTGATTGAAAATACCGTGGCTCGCGTCAGGCGCTTCACAGCCAGACAGACCTGGGCTAGAGTTGCTATTTCACCACTATCTACCTGTGTCTAAGTTTCTTCCTCTTCAGCCCTCTCCCCCCCACCCAGCCTGAAAGATGGTTTGACAACCCTATCTTTCCTGTAGGGCTGGTGATGCTAGAGTGTAACTAACCTCTGCAGGTGTTCTCAACCTGTGGGTTGTGATCCCTTTGGGGGTCAAACAACCCTTTCGCAGGGGTCACCCGATTCATAACAGTAGCAAAATGACAGTGATGAAGGAACAAAAGAAAGGCTTTTATGATTGGAGGCTACCCCAACACGAGGGACTGTGTGAAAGGGTCACGCCGTGAGGAAGGGTGGGAACCATGCCTCTGGAGACGACCTCGTGCCCAGCGTGTTCTAATTGTTCTGTAAACTCACTCCAAACAAAACGCAACCTTCCTCCAGTCAACTCCTGTCCTGAGGATGCCCGTGGGCCAGAGTAGAACTCCGAGTCCGTTTCTGAGGCTGACAATCTTTATGGGAGTAGAAAACTTCGTCTTTTTCCCCAGGGAGTGGCTGGAGGTTTTGAACTTCTGACCTTGCAGTTAGCAGCCCCAAGAGAAACTCACGATGCTAGAGTTCTTAGGCTCCGTCAGCAGCAGCTGTCAGTCACATTACTATTACTGCTCTCCCCCCTCTATCGTCTTATGCAGAAGAAACCTCAACCCTGCTCTTTTGGTGGGGGTCCCAGATCTCCTCTGACTTCCCTTGTCAGATATTTTCTTTCTGGAAGGGAATCTCAACCTTGGAGGGACTCCCAACCCACCGGTGGGTCTTTTAATCTGACTGATCTCCCAGAACCAAGAATATGGTTCATTTGATTCTCCCCCGCTTGCCCCCCCCTCCCATTAATTAAACTGACTTCTAGGTAGAATTTTAGCTGTCATGTTACCACTTAGTTTTCTTTTAGAACTTGAACACAGGCAATCACTTATGGGAGAATCGATAAGAGAGACAGAGGGTCAGGAGGGAGCGAGGGTGGGTGTTTGCTGGGGCTTGACATGGGCGCTCATTTTACACCCCAGAACCTCAGCTCCTTCAGCTAGAAAAGGGGGAGCAAGTACCCTGCTTGCTCCTAACTCTCAGGGATGCCAGGCAGGTTTCACTAGAGAGTGGCCAGAACACTGCTGTGCCTGGCACAGAGTATGCACCACTGGTATGCTTCCGTCCTTGGGGAGTCTTGAAGTGCTGCTGCCAGAATCCCACCCCAAGGAAAGAACAAATCTCCCCCTTCGACCTCTGCTTCCTGCTTTAATTCTCTGAAGTTGGGGGTGGAGGGTGGAGGAATACAGGGCAGAGAGACTGTCCGCAGGCCTTGACCCATTCAGAAGCCATTTGGTCAGGAGCCAGACTTGTTTAGAAAAAAACACATCAGCTCTGGGCACACCACCTAGAGGAAAATTCCGAGAGGCTTTAAAAACAGCAATCACAAGGATCCACACAATGGAGATAAGTGCCTGGGAAGAAAGACCAGCAGAACCCTGATTGTTTCGGGTAAGGAAGTGAAAGCGAGGGGAGGGGGGGTGGAAAGGGAGGACAGGAAGGGAGGCTGCTGAGACTGGCTAGGAATGTGACAGGACCACTATTTGGCCGGGTTGGCAGGGACGAGCAGGAGGGCAGTATCAGGGTCTTGGTAGGCCCATGGAGGCAAGGACATATCTGGCCTTTGTGGGGCTTAAATTAAGGGAAACTGTAAGCAACTGGGCCTGGGCTGGCACAAACTGTTTGCAGAACTGGCCCTTGGAGCTCACCCAGTGGTGCTGCAGGAGAAAGGCCTGGTGGTCCTTTGTGAAGATTACAGCCCAGGAAACCCCTTCGAGCAGTTCTACTGTAACACACGGGGTCGTCGTGAAGTGTATGCTTTGGGGGGGTGTCTCCCACCCCCTCTTTAAGAAAAAGAATGCGTAAATGGACGGGGTAATTTGGAAAAAAATATCGTGCAAACGGTCGCATGACTTGAGGAAGTCAATCAGTGTCGCCAAATTAGACACCCCGCGCATTGTGGAGAAGGCAGATGTCACATTTCCACCACAACACATGATTTTGTAGCGTCAAATTATAGACATCAACCAGTTAGGACTCCTTCTGGACCTGAGCAGGTTTTTCTGCAGATCCAGAGCTCTAAAATGTAATTGCTTTTGCCCTCCCAGTGTATCTGCCTCTACCCAAGGGTGTGTTACGTACGATACTGACATAGCTTTGGGGACACGTGTGATGAGCTTGACTGCGCTGGAAGCCCCGCCTGGCAATCCCAGCTCCCTCTTTCTTCCTCGAACTAATATCTTCTTTGCCTGCAAAATGCAACGCAGAAGTCTCACCGGCGGAGTTCTTCCCAGCCATAGTGGTCTGAGAGCTGACATGGAGCCTCATTCCCTGTGTGCCCTGTGAGCGTTTCGCCCATTCCACTTCCATACTGGTTATCTACAGCCGCGTCACAAACAGCTCCAAAAGGCAGGGCTGGAAACAGCACCATTTGCTATCTCACTGTTCCTGCCGGTCAGGCATCCAGGCATGGCTTAGCAGGGCCCCTCGTCCGCTTAAGTTTCATTGGGGAAAAATCCTCTTTCTAGCTCCAGTGAGTGTTGGCTGCCATGTGGCTCTTTGAGGGCTCTTGGAGCGAGACCTCAGTAGACACGATTAATTTCAGGCCCTGTGCAGTGGTTTTCTCTCTGTGAGAGGTCTGTGGTCATCCAGAGAGCTTTGAGAGAGAGGAAAAGACTAAACCTGCCACTATTTTTGAACCATTGAACCATGTGCAGGCCTTGTTCAAAGAACTTTCTTGAGATTGCTTCTTCGCCGGCCCCAGAACCCTCTGAAGTGTCATCCTTATTTAACAGATGGGGAGATGGAGGCACAGAGAGATGCTCAGTGATAGAGCTCGAATTCTTTTTTTGTGTGTGTGTGTGTGTGGCATCACTGCCCTGATGGGAGTAGGAAGCCCAGCCTTGCTCCTGGAGAGCTGCTGTTAGATTTGAACCATCACCCTGTGGGCTGCAGTCCCGCACACAACCACTACACCACTAGGGCTCAGCCTAGAGTTCGAATTCTAACCAAGCATTCCCACCTCAGTGATTACACTTGTCCCAGAGCCAACCAAACAGCCGTGGGAGATACATGAGTGTCGCTTCCTCCAGAAGTAGGGCTGGGCCGATGCCTCAAGGGCAGATGGGTCAAGTTCTCTGTCCCTCTGGCACAGGGATGGGAATGTGAGTACATGAGATCTGTTGTAGGGACGTTAGAAGAAAGAATGTCTCTGGCTTTTGTGCATGGGCCACAAGTCAGGAAGGACTTGGCACTGCTGGAAATCATCTATTGTCGGTGGCAGAGTGAACGCCAGCAGAACCTGACACACCCGAGAGCTGCAGAGCACGAGAGACGCTTCGACGACTTGCCTGAAGCTCCCTGGCGTAGTGTGGCTAGGACTTGGATACAAATCACAGCTTCAAGGGTACACGTTCTGGTCAATAGGATCTGCACACACTCCAGGAGACTGTCCTGGAAAAGAATGTTTATACTGGAGTTTGTTGGATCTCTGTTCTTTGCTTTGTAGCTTGCATTTTTACAGCATCGGATCACCTATTTGTCTGTTTTTTAAGATGATGTTGTTTCAAGAATATTACTTATCGAATTTAGACATTCTGAGTAAATGCAACCAGTGGCGTATCTCCCAATTTGAGTGTGAATAAAAAGAGAGGACACGGCTTAGTTCTTTGCCACCTGCCTGAGCGAGCTGTAGCCCTTCGCTTTCCGACAGATTCATTCCATGAGCTTGTCGTTCCTCGGCGTCTCCGTTCATTTATAAGGCCACCTGGCCTCCCCATTCCCCCTACGCTAGTCTGGGCTGAACGTCTTCCCCTTTGTACCCAAATTCATAAAATGATCGAAGCAGCCCAAAGACAAGCCAGCATGCCAAAAATACGAAGGCAAGAAACAGCCAAGTCCGGCCGTTTGAAGTCCCCGGCTGATCCAAAGCAGAAAGATGAGGCTTTGTACTCCATTGAAGAGTTACAGTCTCCTCTTCCTGCAGCGACCTGAGGTGACCAAAAGGGTTCGCTACTCACCTCACCCAGGAAACCCTACAAAATCCTGCAAATCCCAAGGGTCGAACCTCCAGGTCCACTTCAAGAACACCCGTGAAGCAGCCCAAGCCATCAAAGGCATGCACATCAGGAAAGCCACCAAATACTTGAAAGACGTCATTCTGCAGAAGCAGTGTGTGCTCTTCTGGCGTTGGTAGGTGTGCTCAGGCCAAACAGTGGGGTTGGACCTAGGGTTGGTGGCCCCAAAACAGTGCTGAAGTTTTGCTTCACATGCTTAAAAATGCAGAAAGTAATGCCGAACTGAAGGGTTTAGATGTGGGTCCTCTGGGCATTGAGCACATCCAGGTGAACAAAGCCCCCAAGATGCGCCGCCGGTCGGGTCAATCCATATCTGACCTCCCCCTGCCACGTTGAGATGATCCTGACTGGCAAAGAGCAAGGCGTTCCTAAACCAGAAGAGGAGGTTGCACAGAAGAAACAGATTTCCCAGAAACGAAGAAGCAAAAACTCATGGCTCAGGAATAAATTAGGCTTAAAATAAGAAAAGTTAATAAGAGTTAAAAAAAAAAAAAAGAGTTACAGTCTCAGAAACCCACTGCGACTCTCTCCTGTACACTTGCTGCAAGTCAGTGGCAGTGAGGTTTTTTCGGTTTTGTATTTTAAACAAACAGTCAAGTGCAACAAGTCTCTGCTCCGTAGTCTCACGGAGACCTGGGAGAAGCCTGAAGAGGACTGGGTTTTGTTTTTTCTTTTAACACAATCAGGCTGACTCCCTTTCCCACCAGCTTTAGCAGACTACTGGGAATAGCCTAACAGCAAATCCTTCCTCTGTCCTGACCAGATTTCCAGGGAATCTGTTGTTGCTCGGTGCTGTCAAACTGGTTCCAGCCCAGGGTGACCCCATGGACAACAGAACAAACACCCAGTCGTGCACCGTCCTCACAATGATCTTCTTGGAGTCCGTGGAGGCAGCCATGGTGTCCGTCAATCTGGCCTACGGCCTCCTTCTTCTTTGCTGCCCTTCTATTTCTCCAAGCACGAGGTCCTCTCCGGGGACTGCTCTCTCCTGATGACATGTCCAAAATCCGTAAGGCGAAGTCTCACCGTCGTTGCTTCTAAGGAGCACTCTGGCTGTACTTCTTTCAAGACACATCTGTTTATTCTTTTGGCAAGTGATGGTGTTTTCAATACTCTTCACCAGCACCATAGTTTAAATGATCTATTTCCCTTTGGTCTTTTAGGGAATCTAGCATTTCCTTTTTATTCCAGCTGCAGAGAGTCAGAGGCCGCCTCTGTGTATGTACATTTTAAAAATAGATTTACTGAGCTATGCACTACACATTCACTCTGGCAGTGCCCCTGAGAAGGACTTGAGCAACGGGGACATTATAAACTCACCTCACAAAGGCCAAGGGATGAGGGAGGAAAAGGCTGGATAGGCTTGGAAGTTCTTCGAAAATATCTAGGACAAACTTTCATTGGGGAGTGGATCGCAATAATCAATGCATAGCCCCTGCGTGCGCACACACCCCCACACACACCCCCCCCCCACACACACACCACCTGGGGATGGACAGCAGAAGTCATGGAGGAAGGGCAACTGTGGTTGGTATAAGATATGAAAATAATAATAATTTATAATTTATCAAGGGGTCATGAAGCGGGGAGGAGAGGGAAGGGAGGGGAAAAAAGAGGAGTGGATACCAAGGGTTCAAATAGAAAGTAAGTGTTTATAAACTAAGAATGGCAACATATATACAAATATGCTTGACACAATTGATGTATGGATTGTTTTAATAGCTGTAGATCCCCCCAATAAAGTGATCTTTAAAAAAAAGGAAAGGGGAAGGTGGAGGAGAAAGGGGGATCCGATCACAATGACATACCTATAATCTCCCTCCCAGGGGGATGGACAACAGACAATGGGGTAGGGGGAGCCATCGGACAGTGCAAGACATGAGAAAATAATAATAATTTGTAAATTATTTTGGGTTCATGAGGGAGGGGGAGGGAGAGGGAAAATGTGGAGCTGATACCAAGGGCTCAAGCAGAAAGAAAATGCTTTGAAAACGATCATGGCAGCAGGTGTACAAATGTACTCGAGATAATGGATGTATATATCAATTGTGAAAAGAGTTGTATGAGCCCCCCAATAAAATATTTTTAAATATATATGATTATTACCAAAAGAAAGAACGAAAAACAACTTCCAACATGGAAGGTCTTTATTATTATCTGTTGTTTTTGTTTTCCTCTTCTTCCTCTTCTCCTATCTAACAGACGTACTGAGCTATAATTCACATTCTATCTTAGTTACCCGTTACTTTAGCAGCAAAAGTCCCACACATGGGTGGGTTTCTAGAACAGGAATCCATTGGAGGCTTGGAGTCCAATGGATTACAGCACAAAGTAAAGACAGCCAGTCTCCACAGCTGGGCCAATGGGTGACATCATGACCAGTGGCAAAAAGGTTGAAGTTGCTGAGGGTTTCCTCTTGTTTGGATCCACAATCAGGGTTCACAGAATCAAACTGTGTGTTCCGTTGGACAAGTCTGCCGCATGAGACCCCTTTCAAGTGCTGCAGAGCAAGGAATGTCAACTTGAGAACCAAGGTGTCCCTGACTTACGCCGTGGTCTAGTTTCAATTGTCTCATATGCATGTGAATGTTGGGCATTCAATAAGGAAGATTAAAAAAGAATTGATGCATTTGAATTATGGTGAAGAAGATAGAAAGAACCGTGGTTTGACAAAAAACCCAGACCAACCCACCAAACATATCTGTCTTGGAAGAAGTACAGCCAGAATGCCCCTTAGACATGAGGACGGTGAAGCTCCATCTTCAGACTTGTTGTCAGGAGAGACCAGTCCCTGGGAAAAGACATCATGTTTGATAAAACAGAAGGGCAGTGGAAAAGAGGCAGACCGCCAAGAAGACAGATCGAACCTGTGCCTGCAACGTGGGTGCCAACATCACTGTGATGACAAGGCTGGCCCGGGACCAAGTCGTGTTTCATCCTGTTGTACAAAGGGTGGTTTTGAGTGGGAACTGACTTAATGGCACAGAACAGCAACTTCAAGCCTACTCTTCTCTTGTTCAGTGTTCTCTCTCTTTCTATTATTGTGTGTGGACACACATTAACTCGTGGTCTCCAACAACCTGGGCATTTTTTGTCATTCCTTGGCTTGTGGATGGATTCTCACCTGGTGCCCTTCTTTATGTGTGTCTTGGTGTCTATGTTCTCTTCTTGAAAGCTTCCACTCAGATGGGATTTGGTTTAGAACTCACCTTGCTTCATCGTGGCTTCATTGACCTCACAAAAGAAAACCCCTCTTTCCACTCAGAGGCATATTCACTCATACAAGGGATGAGTCTTGAACATATCTCTTGGAGGTACACAATTCAAGCCCCACACATACTGTCAAAGGTTGAATTGTGCCTGCCCCCAAATATATGTCAATCTGGCTGGGTTGTGATACTCGGTGGGTTGGCAGTTATAGAATGATGCCATCCAGCAGTTGTGTGGTGCTGTGATTCTACGTGGGAAGTTAATCGGTTGTAAGGGGATTAGAGTGCCAGGCTGCCATCATTGTTAGGGGCTGTCAAGCCAGTTCTGCTCTATAGAGACCCTACCTAAATCAGAACAGAACACCACCGAGTCCTGCACCATCCTCACGGAAACAATAGTTCTTATGCTTGAGCCCATTGCTGCAACCACTGTGTCACTCTGTCTTCTATCTTCTTGGCAATCTTCCTTTTTATTTTTATTTTTGCGGCACCTCTACTTTGGCTAAGCGTGATGTTCTTTTCTAGGAACTGGTCTCTCCTGATAACATGTCTGAAGCATATGAGATGGATTTCACCGTCCTCATTTCTAAGGAGCATTCTGGCTGGACTTCTTCCGTAACAGACCTGTTAGCTCTTTTGGCAGTCCGTGGTACTTGCAAACCTCTTCACCAGCAACAGAATTCAAATGCATCTATTCTTTTAAAGGCCTCCCTATTCGTTTGATGTCCAACTTTCACGCACACATGAGGCGATGGAAAAAAGTCATAGCTTGTGTCGGGTACACCTTAGCGCCTCAAGTCATGTTCTTGCTCTTCAACACTTTAAAGAGATTTTGTGCAGCACATCTGCCCAAGGCATTGAGCTATTTCAGACTACTTCTTGACTACTGCTCTCATGAGCTTTGACTGTGAATCCAAGCGAGATGCAATCCTTGACAATTTCAACCTTTTTCTCTTTATTATTTTGTTGTCTGTTGGCTCTGTGGGAAGGACCCTGGCTATCAAGACATTGAGCTGTAATCCCTAGTGAAGACTGCAAGCTTTGAGTTTTGTCAGCAAGTGATTTAAGTCCTCACGTTCACCAAGCGATCTTGTGTTATCCACATCTCTGATGTTCTTAACCAGCCTTCCTCCAATCCTTATTTGCTTGGCATACAGATTGAATATGTACGCCGCATAGACACAGCCCTGTGACACACCTTTCCTGATTTTAAACTGGCAGCATTTCCTTATTCTGTTCTAACCCTTGTACTTAAGAGTGTGATCCTGTTTGGAAACAGGGCTTTTCATGTGATATGTCAACGAGGCCACGATGGAGTAATGCAGGTCCTAAACCAAATTCCATCTGAGTGGTATCTAATAAAAGAGTAGAATGAGGGCTGAGCCCCGTTGGCGTAGTGGTTGTGCCTCCTGCACTGAGAACCTCCTTAACCCAGAGCAAGATCCACACCGAGACTTACGGAGCACCAGGCCCTCAGACATTGAAGAGAGATGAAGGCCTTTCCCCAAAGCAAACACACAGAGAAAGCCTCCTTCTCCCGAGCCAGCTCGATGAGTTTAGACATCTAGCCTCCTGAACTGTTAAAGAATAAATTTGGGTTTGTGAAAGAAAGCACACCAAAAACAAAACCCTCATCATTTTAAGTGCACCAATCAGTGGTTTTTAGTACATTCCTTCACAAGTTTGTACAACCACCATCACCATTTAATTTCAAAACATCTCTATCATCACAAAAGAAATCCCAGATCCGTTCACTGTCACTACCCATTTGCCTCACGTCCCGGTCCTGTAGGATTGTAGGGAGTTTGAATTGGCTTGACAGCTCAGTTCATTCCCACCCCACCTCTTTCCCCCCTCTTAACTCTCTTCTGGAGCTTTCTGCCATGAAAGGATAAGTTGCATAGGTTTTCCTGCAATGAAGGAAGTTTGTACATTTAGCTTGGCCAACCGATCTTTGAGACCCTTTTCTATTTTCATTTTTCTAGCTAAATTCCTTCCTTTAAGGAACTTCCTCTCTGTGCTTTCACATGAGACTCACAGGGCTGTCAATCACAGAACTCCCCCCTCTGACCACAGGAGTGACTCAGGTCAACGAGGCTTTTTTTCTCTTAGGTTTTTGTAACTCTGAGTCCAGACACATGGGATGGAAAGTTGAAGATGAGTCATGTGACATGTTTACGGGAGGATAGTGTCTCTCAAAGTGTAGTCCTTGGGAACACCAGCATTGCTTCTAAAAATACAAACCCGCAGTCCCCAGACGTAGGGAACTAGAAATTCTTGAGTGGGTCACAAAACAACGTGTGTTTCAATAAACCCTCTATGTACTTCTCATGCACGCTAGAGTTGGAGAACCGCTGTTCAAAGGAAACGCAAAGCTTCTTCTAGTTGAATATTATCCTTTGAGGGTTTTTAGATTCTTTGATTTCTCCAATATCTTTGTAATAAATTATTTTGACGGGAGAGAGAGAGAGAGAGAGCGAGAGAGAGAGGTGCTTCTATGGCTTATTACCTAAAGACCTTGACTTATCGCATTCAGAGCTGCACAGACCCTCCTTGGACCATGATCTTCAAGCCGTGCATAGGGCGTACTGCTGCAGCATTGCGCTGGCCTTTTCACACCCCTTTCTCATTTATCCGCATGTAATGGATTGACACGGTGACTGCGACAATGGGCTCACAGGCGGCAGTTGTGAGGATGGTGCCCGGCTGGGCGTGTCTTCTACTGTTGTGCATGGGGCTGCTGTGAACTGAGACCGAGTTGATGACACCTAACAACAATGTCACTTTGACCCGAGGAGGTCCCAAAGACCCGGTCGTTACAGGAGAATGAGTGCTATGTGAACATGGCTAATGACCACATCGGATCCCCAAATGGAAGATGATTCTATCATTCCATAACTGCCGACTCCTGGAGAAGCATGGCCTTGCCGTGTTGAGCGCCCGCATTGCTCTCACTACACACCCCAGCATGCCTGACTGCCAGGCTTCAGTTGTTGATGAACAAAAAATTAATTGATTAGATTTTTCACTGCTGTGGGTAAATGTGAAATCTTGGATAGCGAGAGCGCCAATAAGTGTATTTAGCGTCAGCCTGCACTGAACTCGATTCCCGACTCCAGCGGGGTTTCTTATCAGTAAGGAAGGCCTTTGTATCTTCCAAGGACTCTTTATAAAAGCATAATTTCCTGCTCCTGCTTTCATTTGACTCCGATTTTTCCTAATCTTAGTTTTTAAGCCTCTTCTTAACTATTCACAACAACCAGTTGGATGCTATAGGGAACGGAATAAACTGCTTGAATAACGCGATCCCAAATGCAGAATATGCACTTATTTAACAACGCAGGAGCAAATGGGTGGTGCAAGATGATTCCAGAGAAGGATAAGTGACCCTGCTCCAAGGAGCCACTGAAGGGCCCGGCTTCCTCCGATCTTAATACCTGCCCTCTCCGAGGACAGGGTGGAAGCAAGTTCTCCACCACATCTACAGCCACAGGCAAGGTCAAAAGAGAAAGTAGATGACTTACATACAAACGATGCAGAAGTGATGCTTACATAGCAAGACTGCTCCCTTTCCAGGGCTGAGAACGCAGTGTCATGGTCACAAGTCGGGAACTGTAAGAGAGGCCGGGAAACAGGATCTTGAGTTGGGCAGCTATTATCTATGTCTTGAGATGGGGGCCATTTTAGACTTAGAGAAAAGATGGAGAGACTGGTGGGAAATTTGTTATTTTCTCACACGCTCTAATCCTGAGCTTTATATCCATGAGTTACCACTCATATACTTTTCAAGGGTGGACAGGGGATTAACTGAGAAGAAACAAATCTGGGTAGGATGACGCCAACGGCCGCTCTCCCTGAGGGACACAAACAGCTTCACTATCAGACAGGGTCGTTGGAGACTTGACTCTGATGGATCCAACAATGGAGTAACAGAGTGCTTGGCCAGTTAACATCTTTCTTGACCCAAACTCATTTTCTCTAAGCACAACTATTTCTTATTGTTCCACAACAGAAATTTCTTTTCTGGCTTTAAAAATATCGTTAGTGGTCTTTCCTTTTTTATTTTCATCTTTACATTATTGCTGTTGTTTTCTTCTTTCTATTTTGTTTTTGTTTCTGATTGTGTCTATTAGGTCTCCCAGTTAAGGAAGCACAGAAGGAATGGATGCACGGAGATAAACACTGATGCCATGACTCAGCAACAAGCAGTTGGGGAGGGGGGAGAAGGGGAACTGGGGCGCAATCAATGAATGTGGGAAGGAAAGAGAGTCTCAGACTGATTGGGATAATGTGCATACATCTCTTTTAAAAAGTGTTTTAAGCTGAGTTCTGGTGGTGCAGTGGTTGTGCGTGGGACCGAAGCTGACAGGGTTGATGGTTCAAATCCAGCAGCAGCTCTCCAGGAGCAAGGCTGGGCTTCCTACTCCCACCAGGGCAGTGATGTGGGGAAAAAAACTGTTTTAACTATGGAAGTGTATGATATGGGAATATCAAATCAAGAAAACTTCTAACAACAAAAAGAGAGAAACAAAACGACCTTGGTTACGATGGGTGAAGGAGGAAGAGTTTTTTCTTAGGGGCCAGTGAGCTCATATTAATGATGACGGAACCATTTGGAGAGGGAGATCAATAATAGCTGTACAACACACAGAGTATAATCAATGGCACTGAATCGTGTCTGCCTATAGAAGTTGTGGAATTGGAGAATGTTACATTGTGTATATTTTTGCCAAAATTGAAAAATAAATTATACAAGTAGCAATGAGTACAAGGAAGAAAAACCTGCTCTAAAATTGATTGTGGTACAATCGCAAAGACTTGGAAGCAATCTAAATTTCCATCCGTAGATGAATGGATCAGCAAACTCTGGCACATACACACAATGGAGTACTATGCCTCACTCAAAAGCTCAGATGAGCACATGAAACATCTCTGCGTGGGAAGAACTGGAGGAAATTATGCTAAGCGAAGTCAGTCAACCACAAAAGGATAAGTACGGCATGAGCCCCCCCGAGGTAAGTAGAAATAGTATGGTGAGTATAAAAGAGAAAACTTCTGTACCATAACAGCTGGCCCAAGATTTAGGGTAAGGGGAGGAGGGAGGACCAAACCCAGGGAGGTACATGTTGGATGTAACACAGTAATGGGAGAAGGATGAGGGGGTGGAGGGGAGATAAAAGGGAGTTCAAAAGTGAAAGGATAACAGAGGGAATGGGCACTAATCCACCCGGGGTGGGGGGGGGAGGAGTACTGGTCTTGATTACACCGAAACCGGAATGGGAGAGCAGTTCCTACCACGAAGCACCCAACCATGAGAACAGCATGGACACATGGAAGGATGCAAGAAAAGAGAGAGCTACAGAGCCGGATGCAACCAGAGTCAGATGGACTCCATCCCTAGAAGTGGGCGTGGCAGAGAACAGGGTGAGGGAGGGCCAGCATCCCACACCCACAGGGACAAAGACAAGAAGGGAGGAAGAGGAAGAGAGCTGGTCCAAGCTCCACGCCGACACCTGATGCTCAGAGGAATACATCCCTCTGGAGACCCATTGCGCCACAGAAAGGACTGGGCAAACACCGATTCCTGGGGGTATGAGAGAGGGGAGAAGATGGGGGTATGGGCAAACACATGGATGGGGAAGGGGAGCAACAAATGGTTGGAAATCGA
The DNA here is from genome assembly GCA_004026705.1 of Nesogale talazaci. Taxonomy (NCBI): domain Eukaryota; kingdom Metazoa; phylum Chordata; class Mammalia; order Afrosoricida; family Tenrecidae; genus Nesogale; species Nesogale talazaci. Next base: position 16,331 of record PVJH01038904.1, read on the forward strand.
TGGAAAGGAGGGTGTGGGAGGCCTGGTCGGGATTAAGCAAGGACAATGAATCTGTGAGGAAACACAGAAATGCCAATGAAGGTGGAACATGATGGTGGGACAGGAGGGAGATGGAAGGAAATAGAGGAAAGAGCTAGAAGGCAAAGGGCACTTACAAGAGGTCTAAATGTAGGTATGTCCATACATAGATACAACTATCTATTATAAGGTGGGAATGAATTTAAGAACATATCTATAGGCCAAATATTGTGCTAGCAAGTGGACCTTGGGCCCTCCCCCTGCTGCTCCCTCAATGCAAGAACACTTTGTTCTTTGAATCTGGCATTCCTCGAGGCTCACTGGTCAACACGATCACTGAAGTTAAATGGGTGCACAAACAAATGTGGTGAAGAAAGCTGATAGTGCCCAGCCATCAAAGAATATATCTGGGGTCTTGAAAGCCCAAAGACAAACAATAGACCATTTACCTGAGAAGAGACCACAC
>PVJH01038905.1:0-16784 GCA_004026705.1 Nesogale talazaci
GGGGGGGGGTCGATAAAAACCGCTCTGTTGATGAAAAGAATAGTTACTGATTTCTTCACACTTAATGGCAAGTATGAGTCTTTTAAAATACAGTCTCATACCAAACAGAGCTGTGAATTTTAAGCAGAACTGAATTGTATTAATCAGTTGATGGGTTTGTTCATTTTCCCTCCCTAGACTGGAACTACAGGGCTCGGGACTCTGCCGGGTCTGTTTCTACTGTAGGCAATGCTATCTCTCCCTTTCGGGTCAGAAATTCTCCTGCTTAGTTGCCCAAGAGAGAACATCTGAACCGGGGTTGGGGGAGGGGGAAAGAATCTGTTTGGCGGTTGTTGTTTATCCATCAGGTGAATGCACACTTCAGCACCACACAGAGGACGCCCTAGGTGGTCGCTAACAAGATCTCAGTGGTTAAGAGCTACAATTGAGGGAAGAGCACAGCACCTACAGTGTCAACAGTATTTAAACAAACAGCCCAGACAACAGAATCATGGTTATTAACTATGATGCTTTGGGCTTCTGACTCATTTCCCATGTCTGTCTGCAGCCAAACAGCTGCAGGATTTTTCTCCCCCCTTTTTAAGGACTGTTTGTGTGCATCATTTAAAAACCCCGTGTTTCACAGTCTACCCTCCAGCATGGTCCCTCCTTGTGGAACTGCAGCTGACGGTGAGAGCCAGCAACACAGCCTTGGTAAGAAGGCTTCATTCACACCACAAGGTCTCTCCAGCTCCATCAAGCCTTTCTCCACGGACTGCTGTCCGTTACCATTCAGAACGGGGTTCCATCTTGCGTTCAGGAGTTTTAAAGTAATACATTTGTAAAAGCATGAGGCTACACGGGCGTGCCTAAATAAATGTGCGCGCTCATGTACGCAAGTGTTTCAAAAATTGATGAACGTGTGCAAACTGAACTCACATGTGCTTCTCCAGGGATTTGAACATGCGAAAGGGGGAGGCATGGGGAGGGAGGGGAAAAATAAGGAGCTGATGGGAATGGCTTAAGGAGAAAGCAGATGTTTTTGAGAATGAGGATGGCAACAAATGCACCAGTGTAATTGACGCAATGGATGGATGGTTTGTGATAAGAGTTGTTTGAGCCCTCCACAAGATGTAAATACTGACACAATGTATGTACATATACATTGTGATCAGAGCTGTCTAAGCCCCTAATACAATGATTTTTGACAAAGAAAATAGTAAAGAGGGTGGGGGGAAGTGAGGTTGTCTTACATCATTTTTGTTGTTGTTGTTCACTCACCAGACAGATACTACGTTTTTCAAATGTCTTTGGTGAATAGGACAGTGACACAAATGCCTTTGCTTGTACTTCCCAGATTGGCGACTTCAATCACCAGGTAGCTGATACAGCGCAGGTGAAAGTACATTGCAATAGATGGAGCATCAAAACATATGCGTTGGTGGCTATTGGAATAGCATGGCATTGATTGTGTTAACCAGAAACGCATGGACTCCCATTGAATTACCTCCACTCTTTTTGCCCTGGTGGTTTCGTATTTATTAAACATCCACTTTGCACTTAACAGCAGTAAAAATCACATCAAAGGATATCAGCCTTCCAAAAAAAAAAAAAAAAAGGCACCTGCATGTATCCTCCCTAGAGAAAGATCCACAGGTTTTGTTTGTGTGGTGCCTGTGGGTATTTCAAATACGTTGCTCTTTACTATTTAGAAATGTTGAGCTAGAAATGTTGATTTCAAACAATTCTTTCATCTAGCCCACACCTTGCTAATTGCGCCTGAAATTTTTAGGGGTTGAGAAGAAACATCTCAGAGCTACTCCTGGGTTGCAGGGCACTGGCCTACCTGAAAAGCCAAACCCTCCTCCTCCTCCCAGCAGGCAATCATCTTATGCCCTGAAGCATGAGATCTGATTACCCCTATCATCATCGTAGCTTGCATAGATACAGATGTTATTAATGGCTGTAGTTTATCCAACCCTTTTTTAAAAACGCAGCTGCAGCATTTGACTTGGGGACCTCCTGTGAATCCCACTGGTTGACTCTGCCTTGCACAAAGCACGTGGGGTTTAGGGGAGGGAGAAGAGAGGGGGAGGTTTGTTTTGTTTGGGAGGATTTTTTCCCCCCTGAAACAGAGTTCCCTAAATAGCCACTCAGCATCTTTGTAAGTGATGTGAATTCTGAAATTACTTCCTAGACCAGGACTATGGAGCACTGTGAGAACTAGATCAGTGTGGAACAAAGCACATTAGAATATAGGATGCTGTTTTGGTCTCTGGCAGGGACCAAATATGTGGTCTTGATATTTTTAATAATGTAATAAAGAATCGTAGCTTGTCCTCAAATATGTTAGCCACATTTAAACTGGGCTTTGTTTTACGCAACAATCGGTTCTATTAGTGTTGAAATAATAATCTGGATAAAGTGTGTCCTGAACCCAATGTGGGGGGAACCAAATGATGTGTTTAAAAGTGGAAAGGTCCGCATTGTTAGTCCATGAGATCAGATTAGGTGATTAATTGCTCCATCTAATGAGTGACTTTTTCTCAGCATGTACCAGGAGCGGTTCTCAGTAGTGCCTTTTGCAGCTCACACCAACCCCTCTGCCACACAGAAAGAAACCTTACAGTTCTCCTTCTTCTGGGACACCGCAGGTTGCAAGAACTAACAGAGAAACTATGAAGTGCAGGCTGAAGTGGCTGAAACACCAAACCATTGTTTCAAGATGCAAAAGCACTTTTCTTCATTCTGATTGCTTCCCCAGTGAGAGAAATGGCCTGAATCAGAGCTTCTACTCTGCCCTGTTCTTCAGGAAGATTTCCAAGAATGCATCCTATCTGAGTCTGGGGAATGGATTCTGTCCTGAGAGAACTCACCAGCCTGCTGTCACTTAGCGCTGCCTATGAGTTGGAAGGGGCTAGTCATGGTGATGGAAAGGTGAGCATGCCCTTCTCTGTCCGACAGAGAGTGAGTGATCCATTTGTTTCCTCTGAACAAGTGGTAGCAAACAGCTTCAGACTTTCTTGCTTCCTTATCTGTGAAGTGACACCACAAGGTAATTATTGATCTCTAGGGGATCATTATCTAGGACCCCTGGTGGAGGAATGGTTATGCATCTGAAAAGTCCGCACTTCAAAACCACCAGCCTCTGCAAGATGGGATTTTTCTATTCTGGTAACAGTTACAGTTTAGGGAACTCAGGGAGGCAGTTCAATCCTGTCCTGTGGTGTCGCTCTGAGTTACTGTCAACTCCATGGCAGTGAGTTTTGGGGTGAGAAGTAGGTATGCTGGTGGTGTACTATCACATACAGTAAGTCCGTGGTTCAAATCCACTGCTGGCCCCCAGGGAGACAGATGTGACTGGCTGCTCCAGGTAAGATTTAGTCTTGGAAAACTTAAGGAGCAGATCTACTGCTGTATAGGGATGCCAGAAGTTGGAATAGACTAAAAGACTCCATGGCGGTGGGTCTGGATGTGGTAGGGGATGGAGATCCCAAGAGGAGCACGGCCCCTCCATGCCTTCTTGGTCTAGGAAGCTGAGTGGTACATAGTCTCCTCTTTCCAATAAGGAAATGAGGAACAGGCAACCTCTTCCTATTGACCTTTTCCTGGGGCAAGAGAAGGAGATGGCGTCATCTTCTTGCCCCTCTGTGGCTGGTAACATCTTTGATTTCTGTACCTTGAAGTCCACCCGCGGTCCCAAATTAAAGCGATTTGATATGGAAACTATGGTAAATTCTTCCTGGGATAAAACAGAGTATGAATAAATGAAATACTTAAAATAGGAAGGACATAGGGTAAGAGGTGGGGAGAAAAGATGTGTTTACTTGATTGTTCTCAGAGTAAGAAGACTGGCAAGGTACAATGGAACTCTACATTCTCTAAGCCTCAGCCTGCTCCTAGAACTGAATTCCTTCTGCCCACGTGGCCACAAACAAAGGAGGGAATGAATAAATGCAGAAACATGATTGTTGTTTGTTTAAAAAACAAAAGAAGTTTCTCCCTCTAGAGCGTTGTCTTCTTGCTGTCAGCGGTATTCATCTATCCTCGTAGGGAGTAACCGACAACTCTTCCTCCAACTACGCCTGGAAAATGTCAAGAGAAAAACTCCACAATGCAGCATGGATTAGACTCTAGATTACCTGCGTCTCTTTTCTGAGTTGTCCGCATGGTTTCCTCCCTGAGTTCCCTGGGAACCAATCAACATGTCAAAAGGCCCAGCACAGACTCAGGGACAAGCTTGGTTCCTTCATTCCATCACTTAGCAGCAAGTCCTTCACTGGGCCCCTAATGTGCGCTAGATATTTTGTTCCATCACCCACACCCAATGAGCAATCAACAAACCTCCAGTCAAACTTGGCTGAAAAGCAAATAAAAACGTTATCTTTCATGGAAATGAGGAACAACACCGCGGCTGGGTCTGGATGTCTTTAGGAGTGTGTGCATCCAACTGTGGCTGTGCTCAGCCAGGAGGACAGCCCAGCGTGCATATTTCTCTGGTCTGGGTATTTCTCAACTCTGTCCATCAATGACATGAAGGGCATTTCAAAGAAATAAATCTCAGAGGTAGAATGGGTGGGAAGAAGGAGTCAAGAGGGGGTTTACCTCTGTTTCACACAAACTTCAGCAACTCCGCTTCCTGATGGAGTAACCTTTTCTCTCTCCTGTGGTGCTTTCCTTAGAATCCTTGAGGAAAAAAGATGGTTTGTGGAGGAAAACAGTAATAGGAGCAGAGTAGGGGTCAAACCAGAGGCTGATGCTGAGCCTCTAGTCTTCACATCCAGAAGTCAACTTCTCTTCTTAAACTGACTGGAAGGGACATTAGCAGGAGAATGGGCCGGGATACCAAGGAATGGTCTGTCCTTGAGATGCTAGTCACATGATGAGCAGTTTGAACCTACCAGCAACTCTGTGGGAGAAAGATGAGGTTGTCTACTGTAAAGACTTAAAGTGACCCCCCCCCAGCCCCAAAGGGGCAGTTCTCCCCTGTCCTATAATGGTCCTTATGAGTTGGAATCTATTCTATGGCAGTAAGTATTTTACTTGTATCTTTTTAAGTTATAGTACCAGACAGGTCTCCAGCTTCTGGGGAATCCAACATCTCCACACTATGTGTGTGTGTGTGTGTGTGTGTGTGTGTGTGTGTGTGTGTATAGATAGATAGGCAGATGACAGATAGATAGATAGAAAGATAGATATCTGATCCTGTAGTGGCTATACATTGGACTGGAATCCACAAGGTTGGCAGTTCAAACCAGCCACTCCCCAGGAGAAAGGACTTTTTCCTTCTGTAAGTCAGTCTGGGGCTGAGCCCCGGTGGCGTAGTGGTTGTGCGCGGGACTGCGGCCCACTGGGACGGAGGTTCAATTCCAGCAGTGGGGCTGGGCCTCCTAGTCCCACCATTGGAGAGCAGTGATGCCAAAAAAAAAAAAAAAAAGAGTTCGTCTCAGAAACTCAAAGGGACAATTTCCCCATGTCCTACAGGGTCCCATGAATTGGTATTCCCTTGATGTCACTAAGTTTGACTTGGCATATCTATCTATCTTCTATCTATTTATCTATCTATCATCTATTCATCCTTAGGGCCTGGTACTTACAGGGACGTGGTGTTCGATGAATGAGTGAGTAGGTGAATGGGATTGACCTCTTGATCTTGGTCTTATTTCTTCACACTTGGGCCAAATGGCACGTAGCTTATGGTAAAAGGTTCCTTCACTACCTTTATGGTTTTGGTTTTGGTTGAGAACTCAGGACTCAGAAGAAGTTGGGGAGGAAATTAGGGGCTCTTTGCCCCAACGTCAGAGGGCTTTAGAGTCTCTGAGGCGGAGCTTTAGCCCTCTCCCTTTCTTCTTCCCCTGAGGCCTGACCTGTGGTAAAGGGTATTTCTGAGGTTGGTGGCATTTGCCCTCTCTCAATCATTTTCCAGAGTGGTCTCACAGGAAAATAAATATTTGAAAGTGAAATGTCTACTCATTTTTCTAGATTATAATCCAAGACATAGAAACGTCTGGTCTCGCCCAAAGTTACACAGATTTGGCTGGCCGTCCCCCCTCCCAGTTCTTCTGAGGTTAGCTGTGTCCTGGTAGATGTAGGGGGTGGGGGCTCTTGGGACATCTGCAGGGGTCTTCACTCCCCCTTCAGTGGTCTAACATTTATTCAGCCACCTACTGTGAGCCCAGCAGGCTTCCTACTGGATCCTGTGGTTGGAAAGATGCAAATTCACCTTTCTTGCCATAAAATGCTTCTTTCTCAGAGTTGTGCCCTCAACACCCCTCCAGCCCCCCGCCCCGCCCCCACCGGCCCGCTCCTGCCACAGTCCGCCCCTCAAAGAGGAGGCCCCAGTCGCCCGCAATACCTTGGCCGGAGGTGGCAGGCTGGCTCCAGGCCTCACCCCGACTCGGTAGGAGACCTCTGGTTGGGGCCTCTCCCGCTTATGGATTAGCTGCGGCACCAAACCAATCACGCCAGAAAGTCATCCTGATGATTTCAAAAAGGCATTGTGATTTATGCAAAGCACGCGAGAGTAATTACAGCCCGGCGAGCAGAACCTAGGGCGCAGACGCTGCACGTGAGCATGTGTTGCACCCGCCGCGTGCCTTTTGCTGAAGCTGAACGGTGTGAGCCCACTCAGTGGTCTTTTTGATTTAGAGGTGGTCACTTTCTCCTGTGGACGGCCCTCGGGATGATTTCCGTTAAGTCTTGGTGCCACAAAGGAACCAGTGGGGCGGGTCTGTTAGGAATTAGAGGGCAGGGGTAGTGTGGAAGTTAGAGGTGCCCTCTAGTTCCAAGGCCCAGCCTCCTTGCATACTCCCGAAGATCTTCTGCGGGAGACCGGGTCCTGAGCTACTTCCGATTTGGGCCCAGATACAATACTTTGCCTCTGGAAATTCCTGGCTTTTAATCAAGCGTCCCACTCCTCACCGTATCTCCATCGGACTGTGAACGTGGTGGTGACGGCGAAGGAGGACGAGGAGAGAAGTGGATTTCTGGAAAGATCTTGTCATGGCAGTGTTTCTTGAACCTCACCCACGTACCCCTTCTCTTTGGCGGCGCGGAGTTTCGAGCGTGCGCTACAGCCTGGGTCGGGTTGTCAGACAAGTGAATGTTGACTTCTCGCGGCGTCATCCTCAAAAAGCCCCTCAAGTTTTCGTCTTTGGGACACTGTTCCTTAACTGAGTCCGAATCCGATAAATCAGGGTGTGTGTGTGTGTGTGTCGGGGGTGGGGTGGGGTGTCGAAGGTTAACTTGGGAAATGGCCGTTTCCCCTTCTTGGTGGACCCTGCGTCTCCAGACGCAGCACCGGCCGGCGGGAGGAGGGCGGTTGGATGGTGGCGCTGCGGGGTTCAGGTTCCTGAAGGATCCCGGGCGCAAAGTTGCGGTCACGTGCTGCCGAGACGGGCGCGCGCCGCCTGCTAGCCCGCGGACGGCGCTGGGGCGCTGCTTCGCCTGGGGGTAGAGGGGTGCTGGGGACGCGCAGCCGAGGAGGAGGCTGGTGGTGCGACCCTGACCGCAAGCAGAGCCCCGCCCCGAGAGCAGGCTGGCTGGCTCCGTGGCGACCCAGAGAGCTGCTCTCCGAATGCGTCCTCTCCCCCAGCGCCTTGCGCCCGGCGCGCACCAGCGAGGACCCGGGGGAGGTGGACTGGGGTGCTGGCCAGCGTCCGTGGACCCTGGAGCCAGAGCCGCCCCCCGATGCGGCCGCGAGGCTGGGATTCCCGCTACTCGGACGCCGACCCTGGAACCGCCCGGGTTTCGCCTGGCTCTGCACGAGCGGGTTCAGTTTTGGGAAGCTGGCAGCGCCCGGCGCCGCCGGACCCCTGCAGCCCCCCGCCCCCCCCCCCCCCCCCCCCCCCGGGCTCCTCGGTACTGCCTCTGCGTCGCTCGTCGCAACATGCAGCCGGACTCACCTCGGGCCAGATCCCCGTTCGATCCACAGCCGGGGCGCGGGCGGGACCGTAAGCCAACTCTCCGGCTGCGTCGGGCGCCAGCAGCCTCACAGACACACCGCCGCCCACTGGCGTCCACAGGGCGGGCTGACTGCAGAGAAGGGGGGAAGCATTTTGAGAGAGCCCATCCCCTCCGCCCTGCCCTCCCTCTGGCCACAAAGCCCCAAATTTCATTTCTACTGCGCTAGCGGGCCGGTCCTCCCAGTGGCGCACGCCCAGAGCCAGCCCGACTCCCTGATTCGCGCTCGAAGGCGCCCGCTCCCAGAACGCCTGCATTTTCGCCGGGAGCCGCTGGGCGGTTCATTAATATCATTAGCATTTACCCTCCCTCTTCCCACCCCCTCCCTGCCCGCGGCTGACGTCAGACCCCGCCAGGAGTTGGGGGAAAAGCTAAGTGGGCCAGGGACGCCCTATTCCCCTCCCCGCGGCTGCCTGTCAGAGCGCCTCTGGAGATATTACAGGGGACTCGCCTGCCGCGACAGGCACAAAGTCACAGGGTAATGAACTTCGGGCACCCCTTGCCGCCGCCGCCGCGCTTCTCGGAAGCCCGGACCTCACCGCCTCTTCCCCCGCAAGACTTGTCGGCCTTCTAGTCGCCCCGCCGCGCGCTCTGCTCCGAGCCCCGCGGAGCCCCCCGCGGGCCTTGGACCGGCGTCGGGTGGCACCGTTCTCGCCCCGCAGCCGGCGCCCTGCCGAGCTCGGCGCGCACCCCGCAAACCCATGGGAGGCAGACTGAAGCGCCAGAGTCAAGGATGGGGAGGGCCCTAGATTTGGGCTCTTGCGCTCTGTAGGAAGATTCTTTCCCTGTCTCCATCTCTGTCCTTCCTGTATCCCCCTTGAGCCGCCCTCCTCTAGCCTTCCTTCGTCCGCCTGTCAGTCTCTATCTGTCCCTGCGTGCGTCTCTAGCGACATCCGTCCCCCCCCCACCCCCTCGCTCCCCGCAGCAGCTGCACTTTTGCAAGAGCCGGGGCGAAACTCCAGGATGCGCCCACTCCCACGGTGGGACGGATTCTGAACGCTGTCCCGCAGCGCAGCGCGCGACCTCGCCGCACTCGTCCAGCCTTGGAGCCGCGCAGGCTGGAGGGCTGCTGGAGAGCTGCGGCGCCGAGCGGCGAGGCGGGCGCGACGGGCCGCGACGCGGGCGGCGCCCACCCTCCGCTCCGCCCCGGAACCGCCAGCATGAGCAAGCCGGCCGGATCAACAAGTGGGTACCTTGCGGGCGCCGCGGGACCCGGCGCGCAGCTGGAACGGGAGACGGGGGAGACACTGCGCCGGGAGCTGGGCTCTGAGCGCCGGCAGGGAGGGCCAGCCCAAGGCTGGGCTGCAGCCCAGCTACCTGCAGGCCGCAGATGGGAACGTTTCGTGGGGAGGGGAAAGTGATTTCGTTTCGCCGGAATTGCTCCGTTTCCCCCTACTCTCTAGTCCGATTTGACCCGGCCCGGGAGTTGGGACCCTCGCCGTCAGTGGGTCCGACGGGGGGTCCGCCGCGGGGATGGGGGTGCCACGGGGGTGGGAACTGGGCCACCGCTGCAGACGGCCGCGCGAGGATCCACTCGCTCAAAACTCTGAGCTCCCTTGCTCTGGAGCAACTCTGCGCCAAGCGGATTTTGAATGGAATGCTTTGCACCCCGTTTCTGGCTCTTTCAAATAATCCTGCAAAGTGGGAAGGAGAAACCGTTTTAAAGTCACATTTTCTTTAATCCTAAACCCGCGGAGGTCATAACTGGGGAATTTAAAGTATGAAGAACTGCTCGAGCAAAGAGTGGACCAAATCCCTAATCCCGAATACTTCCCGGCGGTCGAAGCGGCAGCGCGCGCGGCCTGTTCTGGTCCTCCAGCCTCCCTGGTTTCCAACTTCCTCTGCTCCCAGGGCCAACTCGCGACCTCTTCGGGTCACTACCCGGGACGCGCGGGATGCGGGTGTGGGTCAAGGCCTCGGTTGGACTCGGCCTGCGGAGCCCGAGAACTTGCAGACCTGAGACCTCGCGCGCAGCAGGAGCGGCAGTGACCACGGGGCTCGCATCTAAGGGCCATCGTACTTCCCGCCTTCTGGCCGCCCTCCTGGGGTCGCCGATCACAGGGTCCAAGCCTCCTAGGATCAGTTGCTGTCGCTGTTCTGGAGCACGGAGTTCTTCCGCCATCCTTATCTTGCTCTTCCCCCCCCCCCCCCAAAAAAAATACCCACCGCGTCCTGATTGTCCCGGGTTAGGGAAAAGTTGGAAGAGTCTGAGATACTTTTGAGGACTGATAGGAAATCCCGCCTATGTGAGATGCAAGGCTTCCCAGAACGCATTTGGCAGCGCTTTCACTGGGATTGAGCGCCGCGGTTTGACAGAGTCGAGTCAAATAAATGTCCAGGGAGGGCCGCAGGGCGAGGGCCGGGGAGAGAGGGGGCATGGACTGAGGGCGGCTTGCCCAGCGGACTCCTGTTAGCCTGGGGCCTACCCTGGCCTTGCCTCCCCAACCTCTGCGGAGCCTTTTGCCGCCGCCAGGTTCCCTGGAACGAGTGTCCCTCCAAAGGGGTGCCCAGAAAATCTTCCCGGCAGCGTGCTGAGTCTCTGCAGCGACAGGCGACGCCTGCGGGCTTCGAAGGGCCATGCTGCGGCTTTGCTGGGATAAGGGTGAACCCTGAGAAGTAAGCGGCCTCTTCGGGTTCTTCCCTCCCCTTGGGATGCAGGGCCGCCGAGTAGGAGGGACTCGAAAGTGAGGCCGGTGAGGCTAGAGAAGACGCAGGCTCCCCCGGGGTCGCCCTCCGCGCGACGTGGGCCGGGACACAGGCTCTTGGCCAGGACGTTAAGGGAGAGATGTGTCGGGCACGTTGCTAGAACTTGGGCGCTTTCCAACTTGCAGTTTGGTCTTGGGAGCCGCCGGCTCCGGCAGGGTGTCTCCCACCCGCGGCGGCTGCAAACAGGCCTTTTGAGATCCCGGCGGCCCAGGAGGCCCGGGCGAAGGAGGAGGGCTTGGCGCGACTGCGAAGCGGAGCCCTGTCATCCGGGAGCCCCGCCTGGGTGGTAACTAGACCCCAGCCAGTCACCCCTGCAGCCAGACTAACTTCTTTCAACAGTCTCTGATGGTAATTACAGTAATCGAAGCTGCCATATATCTTTAGGCAATTATGACACACAAAAAGCCCCCAGGGGACCCCCTGGCGAGGAGAGTTAAGAACGGTTTGCCAGCTTCTGGAAGCTCCCGCCTGGTCTGTCCTCGGTGGAGTTCGCTTGGCTGGTTCTAGGAAGGGACCTTTGCAATAGGGTCAACTAGCTTGTCTCCTGACCCCAAGTCAACTTAACGTGGCCGGATGGCGGAGTGGGAGCTCGGTGGGCCCCTTCTAATCCGCCAGGCCGCCACGGCCCCAGGTTTGAGCCGCTGAAGGGCCGATCTACGGCCACAGCGACTCCGGGGGTGACCATCTAAGAGCCGCCCCAGGAATCCGTGGAGGGCACCTTCCGCCCCTGCTGATTGCCCCGCCACCCCGGGGGTCCTCCAGAGGTGGAGTCTTGGCCTCCAGTCCCAAAGAGAAGGCGGGAAAAGACTTCTCCCTAGTGCGTCATCAAAAGCGCCCCAGAGAAGGGGGACGACAGCTGGGGTGACAGTATGAGGACTTCAGACTTGAACTCCGGGGAGGCCAGAGAGCGTGCTTTGCAGAGGAAGATGGACTCGAACTCTGGAAACCCCTAACTTTGTGGCTTGCCAAGGCAGGGTGGGTCAGCGACACACGGATCCCAGCCACGAGTTCCCTCTCGCTCAAGGACCAGCCGAGGGGATGGGGGACCAGATTCGCAGGGCTCTCTCCAGCCCTTCGTCCCCACCCCCTCCGCGCTACCTCCTCTCGCCCTCCCTGAAGGAGAGGGGACGCCCTGGCGGTGGCCGCCGCGCCGCGCGCCTCCCCCGCCGGCCTTTGTCGCGGTCCGAATTCCCATGCTACTCTTTTTGACGGGTCACTGGTGACTCTATAGGCAGGTGCTGCGGCGGGGTTGTAATTACCCGGGCAGAGCCTGTCGGCTCCCGACCCCCACCACGCCACCCCACCCGCGCGCCCACCCGCCCGACGCCGCCTCTGAGGCCTGGGAGGGGGGCACTCACCCCCCCCCCCACCTGGGACCCGCAGGCCGCCGCCAGCCCCCCTCCCCCCCTCACCCGGGCTTCGCCCTCACCCCACCCTCTGCCCAGTCGCCTTTCCCCTCCGCCACTCTGGGCAGCGGCTGTCCCGCTTCCTGGAAGCCCGCGGGGCTCAGAGCACAGACCGTCGCAGGAATGGGGACTGCGCCCGAAATCCCTAAGGGAACGTGTCATCTAACGTCTGCCTCTTTGTTTGCGGGAGCAAGGGTTGGAGCACTTGTTGGACTGGTGAACCTTGCTGTAAACCAACTCTACCCATTCTCTCTTCGCTCATCACCCTCCTACCCCGGGCCCTGCGGCCTCCCGGGGCTAGCGGGCGTCAAGGAATTGCTTCCTAGGAAAGTTCTTGGGAGCCGGGAAGAGGGGAGGTGGTGCAGCTAGAGAAGCCAGACCCTAAAAACCCAGTCCTGGGCCGCGAAAGGGGCACCAAGAGAAAGAGGCGGTGAGTTTTTCAGAAGCAGGGGACAAGCTTGGGGAGTGGGAGGCAGAGGGCTGTCTGGCCCAAGTCACCATGTCAGGGCACCGGCCACCCTGTCTCCCACTCCTCTCTGCAGCCTGCCCTACTGTTTGGTATTTGGGAGATTTCCCCCACCCCCTTAAAAGAAAGAATTTCTCAACAAACAAAAAACCAAAAACTGAAGCCTTTTAAAACTTTAGGTAAAGCGAAAGTTGGGCAGTGACCACTACCCTTATTCTCATTAATAATCCAAGTATTAGCATTACAATCATAATCCCAATAATCACCGGGCCCGGCGGAGCTCAGAGAAAACGCGATGGCCTTCCAGCTGCCAGGGCCGGTTCCAGCCGTGTTTGTTTTTCTGCTTGCCCCTTTTACATTGCAAGTTGGTCTCCTCGCGCGCTTGCTAACGACTTTGCTCTGTTCAATGCGAGAGCCCGGCCGGGAGGCGGCCCAACTTTCCGCGGGCCAGAAAGGCCGCGGCGGGCCGCGCTGCCGCTCGGGCCGGCTGTAATCTTTTCTTCCAAAATGGGACTCGGCGATTAGAGGAGACCCAAATACATGTAGCGGTGCATGAATAATGCTCATTGTAGGAAACTGACACTTGCTCAAGGAAAAAAAGTTTGGCTATAAAATCACTTCATTATTTGCTTTTACCGCAGCTCCGGTGCTAATCCCTTCAGAGGTCAGATTGCTTAGCAATCTCTCTCTCTCTCTCTCTCTCTCTCTCTCTCTCTCTCTCTCTCTCCCTCCCTCCCTCGCCTCGGCCCGGCCAGGCCGCATTTTAGACATCCCCTGTAAAGTGTGTGGAGACCGCAGCTCTGGGAAACACTACGGGGTCTACGCCTGTGACGGCTGTTCCGGGTTTTTCAAACGGAGCATCCGTCGGAATCGGACCTATGTCTGCAAATCTGGAAACCAGGTACCTTGGCCCGACCTGCGCCCCAGCAGGGGAGACTGGGCCCTGATCTCTCTCTCTCTCTCTCTCTTCCTCTCCTCTCCCAGACACCACTCCCCTTAACCCCACCTCCACCCCCTCCCTCCGTGGTCTACTGGGGAAAGGCAAAAAGGGTTTTTAAGGGAGGACGGACGGTTGGCAGGGGAAACGTGAGATGCTGCCACCTTCTCACACCTCTTTGTGGGATCCTGTGACAGATTTTGAGACTGGGTGAGGCTCATGCCCAGTGATGACAAAGCCAGCCCGGGGGCCTAAGGAGCTTTAGAATCCAAACCTTAAGGAGCAAGAAGTCTCACCCACTCCCATTTCTTGCAGCTCTCAAACTCACACCCATCACTACTCTGTGGGATGACAGAGCACAAGGTTGAGTCAAGGTTGATGCCACCTTTACCTGAGACCCAGCATGGGTGTTGGCCACTTGGAACAGACAGGGCAAATTCTGTGAAGGACTGTACTGTTTCAACACCCAGAGGGAGAGCCCCTCTGGAAGTGGGCTGCCCATCTGTATTCACCAGCCTTGCTAAAGAGACCTGGAGAAGGCTCCCAAGGAAGGCACAACTGGGATTCCCCTCAAAGCCCCCACATCTCTTTCCTTCACTCTGCTTGTCTTTCGGTTACAAGCAGTTAGAACAGCCTCAAAGAGATGGAGGTAAAGTGCTAGGACCTGGGCCACATGGGGACACATGGAGTCTGTGTGAGCTAAAACCTTTAGAAAGGACAAGCAGAACCTCCTGACTCCATTTCCAGCTCAGTAACAGGCTAGTTCAGCCTTGGAGACCAGCCTTCAGATTCCCTCTGTTGTCCTCCTCTTAGCCAAGGTCATAGACTTTGGGCATACAGGCCTACACCTGGGAAGATCCCAGAAGATCTCTGGGAATGCATTAGTTAGAAACCGTCCATCCAGTAACCACATGGTGAAATAATTTCCATTAATTAAGATCTCTCTCTCTCTCTCTCTCTCTCTCTCTCTCTCATACACACACACACACACACACACACACACACACCATATTGTCAGGTGCCAGTGACTCCTAATTTCTTTCCCTTTTTTTTTTTTTAACACCATCTCTGTTCATATTCATCATGTTGTAGATTTGGGTTAAAACAGAAGCAAGAAAACGTTCACATTTGGACAAGTTAGGTTGAACTCGCCAGCCCTCCACCTGTTTCATTAGGCACAGAGTTCTGTACAGGCATTCAGCTTTGCCAGATGGACACACTAACAACATACACCCAGGACTACCCAACAGCCCTACAGGAATGCCGGCTTGCTGGGGGCCGTCAGGCTGAAGCAGGCAGAAACTCCAGTGAGCTTTTTCTTGAGTCTCCTGCATTTAGGCAACCTTGGGAAATCAAACGCTCATATTCAATTCAATACTTAAAAAAAGGAGATGGCTATCAATTTCTCCTACTGCTGTCAGGAAAGATGTGCTCCTCCTCGGGCCTGGTCATCCTCTCCTTGCAACAACAATAAATGGATGATCAAGATGAGGCATTCCTCCGCACTTGGGCTCCAGGTCTCAATATGTATTTGATCTAATTTGAAAACATAGTAGCACAAGAAAGTTTCCATTTTGCATTAATATGCTTAGCCAAGTACAGAGGGGGTACTATTTGGGGATGGACAGTACATTTAATAATAAGATATTCTCTAAATCTCCTTCCATGGAACTATTACACTGACCAGTAAAGAAGTCCTAAAGAATCCACTTAGGGCACTCGAAGTATTTTCTTTCTCTTTTGCATTCTAACAGCAAGTAAATGATATTCTAATTTATTATGAATAATACATAGGACATTGATAAATTGTGTTAGGAAGCTTTTCCTTCCTTCATGAAACAAGTCAACACATTTTAAATAGGAGAAGTATGATCTGGAGGGTGGGAGGCAGGTGGCAAAACAACCCAAACCTGCATTCTGTTTTTTTTTTGGGGGGGGGGCATCACTGCCCTCAGGTGGTGGGAGTAGGAGGCCCAGCCTTTGCTCCGTGGAGCTGGAATCGAACCTCCATCCCAGTGGGCCGCAGTCCCGCGCACAACCACTACACCGGGGCTCAGCCCCCAAACCTGCATTCTAATGCATAGCAGTTCACCCCCTAGGATACTTCAACAACAACAACCAGAAAATTTACATATCTCACTTTATTTTTTTTCTTCACCGGCCAATCTCACTTTAATACAGGAACACTTTTGAGAATTCTCAGTAAAATGAAGTGACCATTCTTCCCATTCTAAATGTAACCTGTAGCAAGAGAGAGAAGAATAACCCAGGCAAGAGCGTGCCAAACTTCGTATAACTGTGAACAATGAACAAAATGCACTTGCATGTATCAATCGTTTTGCATTTAAGTTTACGTTCCCAGAGTAAAGTCACCGAACACTGAATTCCATAAGAAACATTCCCTCAATATTCTCTTTCAATCGCCCGTGTCTCACTCACAAAAACTGCCTGATGGCTTGACACAGAATTTCAGCACTGAGTCAGAAAAGGTTGCAAGTGTCTGGAGCATGCTGCTATTCTCAGGGCCAGTCCTCGAGCGGTCTTGTTGAAGTGGTGGGCATTTCTAGACATTGTGCAGGGCTGGGGTTTCCCATCTGTAGGCTTGCCCTCCTAACCACTCCAGCTTCTGCGTCCCCTTCTGAGAAGGAAACTGGGTTCACGGAAATGAGTCTGGGCTGAGGCAAGGCCAACCTTCAACAGGGCAGACTGTGAGGAGCTCTGGTAGCTACTGGGTTATGAGTTGGGAGGCTAAGCGAAAGGTCAGCAGTTCAAAACCTCCAGCCCCTCTGAGGGAGGAAGAAGAGGCTTTTTTTTTGGGGGGGGGGGCGGAGATCACTGCTCTCCGGTGGTGGGAGTAGGAGGTCCAGCCCCACTGCTGGAATTGAACCTCCGTCCCAGTGGGCCGCAGTCCCGAGCACAACCACTACACCACCGGGGCTCAGCCCCCCCCCCCTTTTTTTAAGAAGAGGCTTTCTATTCTCATAAAGAGTCATCAGAGACTAAATGCCCTGAAGCAGAGAATACATAGCCTCTAGGTTTCCTCCTTGAGTTTAGCTGGAAAGATCACACTTACGCAAGAAAATTATTGGGGGAAAGAATAAATTCACTTTGCTAATTAAAAAAGCAAAAGTATTCCACGTTAATCCCTGCCCCACCCTATAGGGTCGCTGCGGCCATGAGGTGAGGTTCCCCTACTAAGGCTTGGGGCAGAAGTGGGAGAGCAAGAAACTGAAAAATAAACGCGAGGACCTCCACCCCACCCCCACCCCCGACCCCGGCAGAGAAGTGACTTTAGGCAGAAAGTGACAAAAAGAGTTGGCATCCCGAC
>PVJH01038906.1:0-11555 GCA_004026705.1 Nesogale talazaci
TGCTCATTTTGGGTTTTCACAGCTGTCTACCGGTTGCCTGATTTTTTTTCCAACCTCCTCTCTGGGGGCCTTTGTAGGCATGGGAGAGATAACTCCATCCCTATATCTAGATACCATGTTTCCCTGAAAATAAGGCAGGTTCTTATTTTTCCTCAAGAAGATAAGCCGAGGGTTTATTTTCAGGGGATGTGTTTTTTTTAAGTACAGTACAACAATCTACATTTATTCAAATATGGTTAAGTCATCATCATCTTCTGGAACATTATCATAACTCTCCAAACCCTGAATTCCATCGTGAATTTCTTGCAACTCTATTTCCTTTAGAATCATTGGCCCCAGTCTCTCATGGTGAGCAATAGAGCTCTCATTAAATGAGCAGCTTTTCTCCGTGTCACCTGCTCAGAGTGCACTGGTAACAACACTGTCAGTGATTTTATCCCATGAATTCTTCACCCAAATCATGACCTCTTGTAGGTTAGACTTCACAAGTTTCCATGCTGATTTCTTGTCATTCTATCTCCAATGTAGTCGTTAATTTCCAAGTGCAAATGGTCTTTGAATAGCTTGTTTATTGCAATACCAAAAGTCTGCAGATAGGTCACAATGAGGCAGATGAGAAGGGTTGCCTGTTTTTGTCACCAGTTGATGATGAAATGCTTGGGTTGTGCAGCGATGTTGTGTAGCCACGCCCATCACTAGGTCTTATTTTCGAGGGTTAGACTTTTATTTCGCAAATTCTTAGAGATCTTGCTAGGGCTGATTTTATGGGTAAGTCTTATTTTCAGGGAAACACAGTACCTAAGCCATATCAGACTTCTCTGTAGAATACAGTGACCAGATTTTAAGCAGGACACCATTGATTGGGGGGGGGGGGGGAGGTTATTCTTGATTACAAATTTGGTCTCTATGGAGCAACAAAAATCTTCATAGAACGCAAAAATAGTATTGTGATATAATTTTAAAATGCCACGGGACAATGTTAAATTGTCAAAACGAGGGACATCTGGTCACTTTACTGTAGAAGCAAGGATGAAGTCTCATTTCACGTCCTGCAGACATGTTCTCAGGAGAGACTCATCCTGGGAAAGAATATCCTGCTGGGTAAAGCGGGTAGTTAGTGGAAAAGGGAAGACCCTTGAGGAGATGGATTGAGACTGCAACAGTGGGCTCAAACCGAACACTGACTGTGAGAAGGGTGCCTACCGATCGTACTGTATTGGGTCTGAGCCGGAATGGACTTGCTAACAGCAGCAACAACATTTCAATGAAGTACGTCAGTTAACAGCCAGATGGTATGTGTCACGGACAGGCGATGGAAAGAAGGCATGCCCTAGTCTTAGACAGTAAGAGTCCAGTGTGGGAGAGAGGGTCACATGAGTTGACAGTGTCTCAGCAGTGGGTTAGGCCCAGCTGACAAGAGAAACAAAGCCGGAGACACTGATAAATGGATAAGAGAAAAAGTATGTATCAAGAAGAACCTGGATAGCAGGAAAACATCCCAGCCTGTAGGAAAGTGAGAATCTGGTCTCAATTTTAAAATGCTTCCTACAAGCTCATGGTTGCTTACTCTGTGCTTGACGGTTGTCTGCCAGAAGAGCAATCAGGCCCTATTGTCTGCCCCACTCCAAGTATGGCCCCCTCCCTTCTGATAAGGATCATGGATTGTTCCCCTTCACTTCCATCAAAGTCTAGTCTCTCTGCTTGAATTTCTGAACCCCATCTCTCAAACTCTAGAATATATTACCTGAAAGAAAGGACATGGCTGTCAGAGAGGAAAACACTGACAAATGAACTTTTCCAGACTAGGAGGATTTGGTCGATAATGTGAGGTGGAAGGAAGGAGGAATTGCTGGACATGAGGAACTCAAGAAATGAAGTTGCCCAGGACCATCTGCACAGGGACCAAGTCACCAGAAACACTGAGGGAGAGGGAAGGAACAGCATGCACCGAGTCCACTAGTGAAGGCTTTGGGGCTTGAGGGACAGTATCCAGGAGAAAAGGAGAAAGACGGGTGGATTACAGTAATTCAAAAGGCTTGTGGATAGTCCATTGGGATGTCTTCAGCTTAAACAACACTGGTCTTAATAAACTCAGCATGACACAGCCCCATCCTAAAGAGTGTGGCATCTATGACATTTAAAAAGGAAAAGGTCTCCATTCAAGAGGGCTGCAAGGGACACAGGAATGTGTTGTGGGTTCATTAGGTCAAGTTCATGCACTAAAGAGCTGGAAGCTGTGGGGAAGAGAGCCAAGCACATGTTCACACAGGGAGAGGAAGTATGGGAAACTAGGTCTGTTCAAGCAGTGTAGGAATGAGGTGGCCATGGGGTTTGTCCTCTTCCCTGGGCTGGAGGTGAACCACCATGTGAGGTGTGGTCATCCAAGGAGTTGATCAGTTCAAGCCAGGACTCTGGAAACAGCAGACCATGAGATTGCTTTATTATTATTATTATTATTATTATTATTATTTCTCTCTCTCTTTCTCTCTCTCTCTCTCTCTCTCTCTCTCTCTCTCTCTCTCTCTCTCTCTCTCGCTTCAGCAAGGCTGTCCATTGGAAAAGGCTTTTCTCAAAGAGGAAAACCTTCCTGTGACTTATGCAGGGCAGGGATGCTCAACCTGGCTGCACATCACAACTCCCGGGGAAGCTGAAAAACAAATGCCAATGGGCTGGACACTTAACAAGAAATCCCAATGTGCAGGTCCCACCCAAACTGCTTAAGTCGGAACGCGCAGGAATCCTAGGCCATGCAGCTGCAGTGATAAATAGTAAAATAATAATAACAATTACAATTATAAAAGGTGTGCCCAATGGAAACAAAGGGCTATCTTTATTTGTAGGAAACGATTATGTTCACACAAACCTCTGCTTAATACAAAAAGCTATCAATTATTTTAGCGATGGCATAGAATCCAAAGTAAATATACAAAAACCAATTGGATTTTCACCGAGGGCAGCAAACAATGAGAAAATAAAATGTATAATGCCACCATTGATAATGGCATAACATCAAACTCCAAACCCACTCCTGTTGAGTCAATTCCAACTCACAGTGACTCCTAAAGAGACTGTCTAAGAGCAACATTGATGGGGGAGCTGGCAGGCTCATCTTTCTTCTGTATAATAACACAAGTGCATGCAAACTACTCGGGGATAAAATTAATGAGGTAGATGTATGACCTACCTGTACACTAAAAACTACAAAAGTGGCTGATATTTTTTCAAAATATAAATTGAGGGGTTTCTATGCCATGTTCGTGGACCAGCGGCATTAATATTGTCCAAATGTCAGAAATGGGCCTGAGTTTTAATGCAGGGCTAACCCAACACCCAGCAGGCCACATCTTCGTCCTGTGGAACGGTTGGGTTCAAAGCATTCACCTTTCGTTGGTGGCCACGTACTTAATGACTGCACCCCAAACACCATTTTAAAGGCGCAATCTGACACCACCCAATTTTGACACTTATTATATCTCTGTTCTAGCAGGACAGGATAGATGTAGACCTACGTGGCAGAGTCGAGAATTTAGAAATGGCATATCAAAAATGGTTCACTGGTTTATCTACAAATGTGCCACATCACTCCATGAGAAAAGCACAACCCTTTCAGCCAACAGTGCTAAATCATTGAAAATCAAATGGAACAAACAGGAGGCTCCACCCTCCTCACCTCACACCACCCCAAGACATATCTAAACATAAAAGCTCAAACTAGGAAAGTTACCAAGAAAAACAGACGCCCCCCCCCCAAAAAAAATTCCAATTGTGGAACAGACAGAAATGTCTTAGAATAGGAAAAGTACAAACCACATAGAAAAAAATGGATAAGTTTGACCTCATTTAAATTTAAAATGACTGCTCTTCAAAATTGGCTGTGAGAAAGGGACTCTAAAGACAGAGTGAAAACATTTGTGATACAGATGCTTGTAACTGGAAAAGCTCTTGTAGCCCAAACCCCCAAAGAAGTTTCAGAATTTAAGAATACTAATTATCCTTTTAAAGATAATTTAAGAGAAAGATCTGAAGACACTTCATAAAATAAGACCTGTGAATGGCCAAAATGCAGATTAAAAAATGCTCAACACTGTTACTCAAAGGAAATAGAAAAGAACACCTCAACAAGGTATCTGATATAACCACAAGAGTGACTACATTGTTAGTAGGAATATAAAGTAGCATAATTCTTCCGGTAAAGAGTTTTGCAGCTTCTTACCAAGTTAAATAAACACTTGCCCAAACCCCATTTTTTGGAAATCATTTTATTGGGAGCTAATAGAAGCATCATACCATTCCATAGTTCAATGACATCAAACATTACTGTACTGTTGCTTTGGTCCCCCCTTTTCATTTTCAAAACCATCTTATTGGGAGCTAATAGAGGTAGCATACCATGCCATAGTTCAATCACATCAAACATTACTGTACTATTGATACCACGGTCAATTTCAAAACATTTTCCTCCTTCTTGAGCTACTTATTTGCTATCAGCTCCCCTTCACCCTGCTCCCACGTCCCCCACCATACGCCCCAGGAACCCTTATTCCCCTGATTGTCTCTCTACATTTATCAATCCTGGATTTCTTATAGGGAAAAGCAGAAAACACCTAACAAAGATTCAAGAATATGCACGTACCCTTTGATCTAGCAGTGTCACCACATTTACCCGAGAGAAATTGTATGTCCGCATAAAGACTTGAACATAAGTGTTCACAGCAACTTTCTTTAAAGCCCTATCATATATGATTCCACGTATGTGAAAATCTAGAAAAGACCAAGCTAGCTTACAATGGTGACAAGTAGATCCATGCGTGGGCAAAAGAGTTTGACTCCAAAGGGGTGTTGGAGAGTGCTGATTCAGACAATAGTTACTTGAGGGAGGCATTTGTCCAAACTTACCCAATGGTATGCTTAAAACATATGTCTTAATGGTATATGGATTATATTTCAATTAGGGTGACTTTTAAAAGCAAATCCACATGAGAGCATGGGAAAACGCGTCCATGATGTTTTCTTTCTACTTTTCCATGAATTTTTTTGAAACTCCTTTTATATAGTTCTCTATCACTCTCTCTCTCTCTCTGGAGAATTGTGCATCCTTTTCTTTTCTCATCACACATCACATTTTATTGGAAGTAAATTTCAGAGAACTCTGCTGATCACTTTTGTTGACAAAGTGAACATGGAGTCATAATAACACTCCTATGTATGTTAGTGACCATTTTCTTTTAGAGACCCAGTGTTTTATTCCAGAATATGTTTGTCCATCAAGATGTCTTGTTGGGCTGCTAAACCCCCAAGGTGTTCTGTGGGGGGAAGAGGAGGCTTTTCCCATCACACAGTCATTTACAGTCTCAGAAATACCGAGGGCCCAATCCCTTCATCCACAGAGTGAATCTGCCCTCTGGGGTCGCACAGTGGATGACAAGTTGGGCTGCCAACCACAAGGTCAGAAATTCAAGCCCACAAGTTGATCCATAGGAAAGAAGGGATAGAGGTCTACAAGGTTCTAAAGATCCAAAAAGATACACTGGAATGTAAAAAGCATTGCTATTTCAAAGGGGATATTTGAAATATTTGACACACTGGTAATCCCAGTCATCAACCAATCAGAAGAAATGGTGGGTGTCAACACTGAAACAAGCACCCCCTGTGAATGAGATGAGTGCTTGCCCAGAACAACCGTGGCTATCCTTGTTGGTGAGACTATAGATGGACTTGATCTCCTTCTTATTTCTCCCTGTTTTTTCATGTTCCATAACCATCAGCACTTCCAAATGAAGGGGAGGGGGGAAATCTATTTTTAATTATAAAAAAGAAAAATGGTATCCTGTTGATCTCACATTTCATGCTGTTATAAAATTCTAAGAGGTCTCGCAACCCTAATGGAACTTGTAAATAATAGATAATGAGAAATGGTATACTAAAGCAGCATCGAATTAGAAGTTAAAAATGGATAATACTATAAAAATATTTCCCATCTACTATAAAGAAAATAGTGAAATATGTCATTTAAATGATTTTCCCACTTTAATATTTTAAACTGCCCTCGCTTTGCTCCGATCCTAACCGGATTTCCCTATAATTGATTATGTGTAAGAGAAAGAGAAGAAAGCCTCTTTCCTCAAACTACCTGGCCTCTGACACACAGTAAGTGCTCAAAATTCATTACAATAGTATTTTCTGATGAGTATCTTGGCCTAGGTCAATCTTCAGGGGCTGGCTGAGCAAGTCAGGGAATCAGATGATAATTATCAACCCTGGTCCATGTTTAGAGCAAAATGAGAGCCCATGACAAGGTGCACATGCCTCACTGCCATGGCCTCTTAGCTCGAATACCACTGCCTCTGTGGCGTATCACAGTAACGAACCTTTGCTCTGAGCCATGGTTGAGAAGCAAGAATCAGCAAATAATGGTCAGGGCTTCCCCTTTATTATGTCTCTGTCTCTGTCTCTCTACAGAGAAGCCACACCACACGGGCTTCCATCAGCCCAGTAGGAATGCAGAAGATCTTTTAGCAGCATGACTCCTTTCAGAAACTGCAAACCCCGGGGGGGTAAAATTACGCCACTGTACAATCTCCTAATGTTGCTTGACAATACAGCTCAAAGTTGTGATTTTAAAAACCATCTCAGGCTGGGCCCACGCCCACGGTGAGTTCACAGTTACCCTTTAATGATTTGCAAATCTCCGTGTTGTTAACAGTTCAGTTTGGTGCGTTGGCTATGGTGTTAACACCTGCGCCCAAATAGTTCTTGCTTATACTTCTTCTTTCTTGCTTCTTACTCTTGGCTGTCCAGGTGTTCCGCATGTGAGAGAGGCGGCAGCACTATCTTCCACCTCTTCTAGTCTTTAATGCCCTCCCCTGCCAATCGACCGTGAGTCTATGGAGCCTAAGAGAGCCGTTCTGTTAGCACCTGAGTCTTCCACAACCCTGGCTCATGGGTCTCAGCCATCAGCTTCTGCAGACCACACTGCTCTGCTACATAAAGAAAACAGGAAGACGCCGTGGCCAAATAAAGGGCACCAGGATCCCCCCCTCTGGGGGACTGAGAAAGACCTAAATGGATGGGTGACCTCTGCAGGAGAAGGGTCAAAGAATCCCCAGGTCACAACTGTAAGAAACATGTCTAGGTAGCACCGAAATAGCATTTCAATGAGATATTCCATTATAAATGACATTACCAAATTTAGCTTTATCGAGATACTTTATTAGCCTCTAAAATTTAGAGGCTTTCCAAAGTGGGTGATACTGCCCCCTGGATGTTGAAATCACCACAAAGGGGGCGGGGGGGAGGCGGGGAGAGGCGGCAAAAGCAGATACTCATACTTTAGCCTGGGTTATAGGCAATAGTAGAAATGTTTTTCATTGTCAGCGGGGGGTGAGTATTGTGTGATATTTTCCTGAAAGGAGACAGAAGACCCTTTGTGTCGTTAGGCAGCACTGAGTGGGTTCAGGCTCTTAGCGACCCTGTGCACAACAGAGGAAAACACTGCCCAGTCCCCCACTCTTCTCATCGCTCTTGCTACGACTGAGCCCATTGTAGCTTTTGTGCCAATCCCTCTTGCTGAGGTGCTTCCTCCTTGTCACTGACCCTGTACTTGAAAAGCTAGGAGCCCTGGTGGCATCGTGGTTATGCAAAGGGCTGTGAACTGAAATGTGAGCTGTTCAAAACCTCCAGTCACTCCTTGGGAAAGTGATGGGTTTTTCTACTCCTGTAAAGAATTATCGTCTTGAAAACTCACAGAGGCAGTTCAGTCCTCTCCTAACAGATCACTATGAGTTCAATCCTCTCCTCTAACAAGTCACAGTGAGTGAGTGGGTGAGTGAGAGTGAGTGAGCGACTTTTACTTGACTCAGTATGATGTCTTCCTCCAGGGTCTGACCCTGGTTTCTAAAGAACCCTCTGCCTGTACTTAGCCCAATATAGATTTGAACCACCTTTAGAGTCAACAATACAATCAAGCCTAATAGAGAAACGTTCATTCTCTAATATCAAAATACTAGGCATCTCTTATTTAACCATAATGATGGCAATGCTTTCATAACAACGGCTATGTGCCTGGTATTGTTCTAACCATGTGCTATAAAGAAAAAGGTTTGTTCCTCATTACAACCCGCTGTTGTGATGGGCCAAGATTTGGGCCTCAACTCTGTCTCCAGAACCCTCCTCACTCAGTGTCACTACACCACACTGGATAGAGCAAAACTCACAGACCCCGCTTCCCTAGAGAAGTGAACCTTTTCATAAAGTCACTCAAGAGCCCAGAAGGAAATTGACTCTCACAATACTGCAAAATTTCCCTACAGGGACAAGATATTCTTCAGTGTTGTGAATGGGTCATAACTATCTTCGGTGCACAATCTTTTGTTCTGAACGGAATATGGTGGTCTCTGGAGGAAGGCATCATCAGTGATTTGAGAAATCAGAAAATGGCCAGACGTGTGTCTTTAGGTTTAAAAGCATCTGCGTAAATTATCTAGGGCACATACTCATCCTCCCTTTATGATGCCCAGAGAACAGACGGTGATCCCTTACCACAGGGATGCTAGCCATACCGGCAGTTGATTTCCATTTGTAGGAGTTTGGAGACCAGGCCAGTTTGGGAGGTGCATCAGAGGCCCTCACTGCCTGTCCATTTCCTCTTGAGCCCTTCATCACTTTTGATTAACCATCAGTTAACCTGTGCAGTTGCTCTGCCCAAGGACTGTCCAAAGGTTGCCAGTGCCTGCTTTACCTGAAGGCAAGGAAAGCCCTTTGTCCATCTGGAGCTGTCCTTGACTCGTGCTGACAGTAGAAGAGGTAGAAACACTCCAGGTCTCTCACTCTGGGAGGGAACAACTCTGAAATGTGATTGCAGCCCCATACTCCCTTCACAAGACTGAGCCCAAGTCTCCCTCCAAGAACTGGGCTTGACAGCACACTCTTGCTTGACTTCTCTTCCTCCCCTGTCTCATGGCCCCACTCTCTTTCTTGTTCATTTCCCTGAGATCCCAGCCTAAAAACAAATCCCTGTCTTGCTCATTACTGTCTTAGGGCACACTTCGGATGTCCTAGGTCTAAGACAAGATCCTGGTAGTGGTGACTGAGCAAGGCAACCGAACATCCAGAAGGCCCCTCTGAAGTCCCACCTCTCTTCATGATCTTAACCAACATCTCAGGTCTTTTATCCTCCTTGCCCTTCACCATGGGGACCTTGGTCCCTTAGCACATCGAGCCTATTGCAACCATCCACTTGTCTGGTCCTGCTTCACACCTGGGCGGCTTACTCTTCAATAAGTTTTAAAAACAAAAACTATAGAAGGAGTCTTTTTCAGAGAGAGGAGAAATGATGAGGGTGTCCTCACACATTAATACTGAGCAAACCTGCTGAACAAGAAGGCAGCTGTAAACCAAGGTCCCAATAGTGGTCATCCACAAAAAGAAAACACATTAGAACCAACAGCTCATGATCTTGACCTTTGGAAGATACCAGCCAGAACTCTTAGTTTTATAGACTTTTGATTCCTCTGAGTCAAATTCTTAACACTCAACAGTGTAAGCTTTCATTGCATAGTCTACCAAAGCAAAGGTCAAAATCTCTGCAAAGGTTCTTTTTTTTCTTTTTCTTTCTATGGTGAAATATTTATTAGTACATCTCTTTGGAACAGAGTCTTCTACCCCAAGCTTGAAAAGAAACTCCACATAGAAATCATTCTCAAAACAATGTTTTAGATACTTGAGCATTTGTCCTTCTTTCTCCTCTCATGAAACGACTTGTGAACCAGGCATAATTAAAATAATTTCTTATCAGTAAGGTTTGAGGGGATGCGTTGCCTTTCAAAAGCATTTTTTAATATAAAATCTTTGGTTTACCGGTGTCTGTGATGGAGAGATTAATAGCTAAAGCATTATCCACATGGAGTGTCCAGATCTGGAGAGTTTCAAATCAATCAGCATGGTAGTAACAAAGGATCTGTTTCATGCAATGAGTCAGTCTAAGTGAATAGATATCATTACAATCTTTTAACAGCCTCACAATGACTGAGTAAAACCTCATCACACCTGGTGGACATGGCTATGATAGTTCTGCATTGCTTTCCATCCTGGAATATCTGGACTCTGAGCACTGATTTTGCCTTTAATTTTTTTTTTAAATCTATGATTCAAAAGATTTTTGTAAGCGATTCCTGCAAAATGTTCCATCACAAATTGCCCGGCTGGTCCAACTGGCCCCAGCCAGTAGCTTCAAGTTAGGACTTCACCTTGGAGGGCTTATTGAGAGGAAATCCTCCCCCGGTAAAACGAGGCACCGTTGGGTTAGTCATGGCAAAGGAGTGGTCCATGGGTATTCTGTCCTTGTTTCTGTAAGAGAGAGGGAGAAAAGTGAGTTTCTTTAACACCTTTTCCTCTTTAAGTTTGATGTGCTCAAGTTTGTAGATGAGTTAGCCACTGAAAATGGCTTTAATGAAAGCTCTTAGGGTTAAGCATATCCTTAGGTATTCGCTGATAACATCTGGTGAGGAAAAGACAGTTCTGTGTGCCCTCCCAATGTTGATCTAAATATGAACTGAAGATTATTAACTCAATTATTAACTCCAACACTGTGAAGTTGGTGGCTCCTCACCAGCACTTATCACTCTGCTTCTTAAAATAATTTTTTGCCACACAGATCAGCCTGCAGCATCGTTTGCTTGGTTCAATTATAAAAATGAATTTATCACCTATCAACGTCCAGATCCCCAAGTGCCAGAGGAGACGAATATATAACACATACAAGGTGTCTTCATCAAACTTAGACATTTATAAAATAGTGTTAACTTTAAACAAGTAAGGGGTCTAAAATTGGGAAGCCCTATGGAAGATAATATGTTTAACAGGATAAAGAGGAAGTTGTGCTCTAAAATCCTCAATGCTGACATGTCCTCTGTATAGATCTCCTGTAAATACACGCATGCACACACATACACACGAGTTACTGCAGACATACCTTTGATTGACACAAGCCATAATGAGTCTTGGTGGTGCCATGGGTGATATTTTGGTCTGCCAACCCCCATGTCAACAGTTCAAACCCAATGAAGTCGTGCTCTCTGCTCTGAAGGGTCCCTATGTGTTCCACGCAACTTAACTCAATGGCAGCAAGTTAGAGTCTGTGCTTTACCAACTGGGTAATTATAAGGCCAACAAAAAGCATAGGTAAAGTCTTTTTTACAAAATAAAAAAGCAAACTGCCAAGACCCAATGCAATGATAGTTGAAGACAATAAATGAATGGTTGCCCTTAGAGGGCTGATTGTCACCTAGACAGTAAGAATCGAACTGGTCTAAAATTGGCTGTGGGGATGATTGCACAACTCTCCTTCATCTGTTTCAACCCCTGAACTATCTGAAATGTGAATTATATGTCAATAAAATTGTTTTAAAGAAATTTTAAGGGAGCTGGCGGGGGGTGGGGGTAGGGGAGGAAGAAGACCACTCTGACTGGTCCTACAGAATTGAGACCAATCTGGGCATCTGAGGAAAGGGAGTTGAGGACAGGGCGGGTGTAGATTAGGACTTGAGGAGGATGAAAGT
>PVJH01038907.1:0-16819 GCA_004026705.1 Nesogale talazaci
ATGCTCTGCAGGTCGTCGATGTCCAGCGGGTGGAAGCGCGGGCTCAGGCCCTCGGTCTGCAGCTGCTGCACGGCCGCCCGGCCGCGCTCCGCGTCCCGCGCCGCCAGCACCACGTCCCCGGAGAACTGCCGGCACAGCTCGCGCGTGATGGCGAAGCCGATGCCCTTGTTGGCCCCGGTCACCAGCGCCACGCGGCTGCAGGACGACATGGCCGTGTGGAGGGGCGCGCGGGCAACCTGCCCGGAGAGCTAGCCAGAGTCAGCGAAGCGACCCAGAACGAAGTTTTGGAATCGTGGGTCGTCTCTAAGAAAGTCTAGCTACCAGCCTCGGTCCCTCCCATCTGAGGAGGGGCAGTTACTTGTAACGCCCCCTCCCGATCGCCACTTCCCTGCCCGCGGCGCCGCCCGCCCGGGCCATAGGGAGACGCACCCAGCCCTCATTCTGGTCTTTGAGCCAAGCAGCAGTGGTCTGAGAATGGTGTCTTTTCCCCAAAGGAAAGCCAATCAGTGATGAGTCAATAGGGGACCAGAAATTCATGGGAGGTGGACTGACGAAACTATTTTGGGAGAACCCCAAAAGCAGAAAAAACAAGTGCTGAGTAGTTCTCTTGGGTGCTAGCCCAGCGTGCACTGCAAAATACAAATACCTACTCTTTTTGCTAAGATGTGATGAACTGTTTTTAGATAGGGTAGCTGCTTCTGGGAACCCAGTCCCCAGCTTGCTTAACAGAGATTCAAAGTGAGAGTGAAGGAGAGAAACAAATCTTGCGACTTCCAGCTGTGGGCTGGGCACCTATCCCTGTGTGATTCCCATTGTGCTGTCAAATGGGAGGGAATGTTTATGCAGCTCTTATGGGTGCCAGGCCTTGCTGTCTTAAAATGCTTCTCTTTCTTGTTTACCTAACCCCTTTGAGTGCTCAAAGACTCTACATTTTAAGTTTGTTGAAGGTCATTTAATAAGAGAAAACACACACACACACACACACACACACACACACGCTCCCCATCAGGACTGTGTACCCACAAACAAAGTTCGACTGAAAATGAATCCCCAAAGGCGTGTCAGGGTGTGGGTGCAAAATAGAGCTCCCCGCCCACCTTTATCCTCTGGCGTAATCCGAGTGTGTTTGATTATTGCCTGAAAGGTGCTGTGCTCTCATGATGACTTGGCTTTTTCCTAGCAGTGCTGGCTGAACTTGGAGCGCCTCTGTCACCCAGACTCCACGTTCTCCATCAAAGCAAGGGCATCCCTGCCGTCCCGAAGGTGGGCCAGGCCTCTAGGGTTCCCCCTTAAGGATTACTGGAACCTTGTAAAGATAGAGGATTACATAGACTGCCGATATCTTCTACAGTAAGCTTAGTTTTGTTTTTGTTTGTGTGTTTTTAAAGAATCTGTACATGTCATCTGAGTTGTCCACTTTGTCAGCATGAAGGTCTTCATAGATGTCCTCCACCATAGCATTTTTGTCTTTCGCATGGAAACCCTATTTTGTGGTTCCCACTTGGTCACCAACCCACCCATCAGTGAAAGCTTGCAAGGTGTTATGATGCTAAACAGGTTTCAGTGGAGCTCCTGAACTGAAACCAACACAGAAGAAAAGCCTGGACGTCAGCTTCTGAAAATCAGAGAGTGAAACCCTATGAGTCATACTGATCTGATCCACAATCAAAGACCTGGGCAGCACTGGGTTCCTTCGCACTCAGGGTCAGCATGAGCTGGGGGCCACTGATTCTACAGCAGCTCTCAGTAATAACTCTGTGCAGATGACACCTCTCTCATTCCTGAGAACACAGTTTATGTCATATTTATAGATACATATATATTGTTGCTAATGCCATCAATTCAACTGATGCATAGCAACATAGATACATAATCACATGCATATCACATTACATACATATATTAACTTTTCTGGTAATGTCTAGACTTTTATTTTTATTTATTTATTTTTGTTTAATTTATTTATTTTTTAATTAAAAATCATTTTATTGGGGGCTCGTACATCGTTTTTCACAATACATAAATAAACATACTGTGCCAAGCACCTTCACATGTCCACTGCTGTTAGCATTCCCCAAACATCCACCTTTCTCCTTGAGCCCTTGATATCAGCTTTCCATCCTTTCCCCTCTTCCCCTGCTCTCCCTTCCCCACCAACCCTCAATACTTTATAAATTATTATTGTTCTGTCATATCTTACACTGTCCAATGTTTCCCCCAACCCACTCCTTTGATGTCCGTCCTTCAAATAGGAATGTATGTGTATATCCTTGCAGTTGGTTCTGTCTTTCCACCCCACCTTCTCTCCACCCATTCAGCAGCTCCAATCTCACCACTGGCCCGAAGGGACTCATCTGTCTTGGTTTTCCCATATCTCCAGCTCCCCTCTATACTAGTGTACCTTCTCCAGGACATCTGGATTTGTAGAGTTGGGACCATCATAGTTGGGGGGGAGGAAGGCTTCAGAAACTAGAGGAATGTTGCATGCATCATCACTGCCCAGCTGCCCCTTGACAGGTCTGTCTCCTCCCCGTGACTCCCCTATAAAGGGGTGACCAATTACCCACACTGCTTAGGTCCCCACCCTGCTCTGCCCCTCATTCATAATGCTGTGATTCTTGCTCTTTGATGCTCGAGACCTGCTCCCTTTGGCCCTTCTTGATCACACAGACTTTTTTTTTATTTTATTAAGTAAAAATATTGTATTTATTTGGAAGCATTCAGAATATCAACAAAACAGCTGCAACTCCCCACCCACCACCCCAATTACAGAGTGGTATTCAGATAACAGAACAACAAGTATTTTGTATAAGCTGTATCAGAGACAACTGAAGATAAAAACACAAAACAAAAACATCCATCTCCATATACATAACTTGTGCTGTGCACCAGCAAGGACCTGCTTTAAATCTCCATGCCAATTTACAACCCCCATGCTGTACCAGACAAGGTTAGTGGCTATTGAAAAGGTCACCAGGACAGGGCTATCCAAAGACATTCAGTAATGTGTTAGCAACTACACACACACACACACACACACACACACACACACGACTAAAGATAAATCTTACATAGCCTTACATTTTTTCTCTTTAACATGAGAGTTGTATACAGGGGGTTAAATACTTTAAAGATAAGAATTTTTTTTTTTTTTTTTTTTTTTTTAGGCATCATTGCCCTCAGGTGGTGGGAGTAGGAGGCCCAGCCTTTGCTCCTGGGAGCTGGAATTGAACCTCCAACCCAGTGGGCCGCAGTCCCGCGCACAACCACTACGCCACCGGGGCTCAGCCTAAAGATAAGAAAAATTACTGCACTAGAACCAACTTATTAATCATCATCTCTTCATCATCGTCCTCATCCTCCTCCTTCTGTTTCTTGCTTTTCTGAGCCTCGATGACTCCTTTTTGGCAGCCTCAGACTTCCCTTTAAGTGCAGTCCACAGCCATGTCCTTTCCCTGTTTCTCCTGCAGCTTGGCGGCCTTCATCGGCCTGGTGTGCTTCCACATCTCTCCCAGCTTCTTTGCAATGTCCCTGATGGACAGCTGGGTGCTTGCCTCTGATTTGGGGGCGATGCTCGGAACCAAACAGGACAAAGGTCAAGGAGGCCCTGGGGGCTTTGGGGGTCCTTGAGCTCCTGCTCTGTCTACCCTGTAGGAGGCATGTAAGCTTTCCCTTCTCTTTCTTAAGGAGCCTTGTCGGCCTAGTCAAGTCTTCATCTTTCCCCCCTGCTCTTGAGGTGGTCTTCCACCTCTCTGAGCGCTTCTGAGAAATTCACAGAAGCATCTGGGTGCTTCCGCCCCTCCCAGAAAGGTTGCACCAACAAGGCATGGGATGTCGTTTGGACTCTCGGCTTCTTCGGATCCCCTTTGCATGTATTGTTTGTTTGTTTGTTTGTTTGTTTGTTTTGTTTTTGGGGCATCACTGCCCTCTGGTGGTAGGAGTAGGAGGCCCAGCCTTTGCTCCAGTGAAGCCGCTGCTGGAATTGAACCTCCATCCCAGTGGATCGCAGCCCCACGCACAACCACTACGCCACCAGGGCTCAGCCCACAGAATATTGTTTTGTTTCGTCCAAGAGACCTAGAGTCTCCCAATGGTGTTCAGCCCTGCCTGGCTCAGCGCTGTCTCGTACTGCCGAAATCTTGATTATTTTAAAGAACCAACCTTTAGTTTCATCAATTCACCACCATGACCGCCTCCTCCTGCTGGCCTGCCTCCCTGCATAGTGTTTCTGGCTTCACTGCTTTCTGATCACACCTTCCTTCTGCGGTTGTGGGATTGTGGCTCTCTTACTCTGCTTTTCCTGTGCAGATTACCGAGTTGGGTCTGGTTCCTTTTCCAATGTGGCTGTCGACCTTTTATCAACTTCCCACTAGGGACTGCTGTAGTGGCACTTCACAAACACGGGTAGGTTCTGAACTTTATGCAGTCCAAAGTGCTTTCTAATTTCCCTATGGATATCTTTTTAGCTTTTTTTTTTTCTTTTTTCAGATCTGCTGTTGACTTGTCACTTACTTCCATTGTGTGACTTGAATCCTTTTTAAAAGATTTGAACAATCGGGAGAGAGATGTTTAAACCTGCTTTGAGGTCAATGGCAACACTTTCAGAGAGGGGGTAACATTATGGACGAAAGGAAGGGAATGATTGAACCAAATCCACGGAAGGTGCGGGTGGATGGTGTCAAGGGATCAGAGAGGGCTGGAGTTCACTTGAGCAGCAGGTCCCTCAACATAGAAGAGAAGGCAGAATGTGCAGTACAGTTGCAGGAACCTGAAACCTGTTGAGGAACCTGAAATGACATTTCTTTTCTCTTTGAAAGGTTTAGAGATTTAAGATAACCAGTTGAGAGAGATTAGCTTCAGACATCTGAAGGAAGAATAACTGTTTTTGAATAATGAGACTATGAATTTATTAGAGGGTGAGGCAGTGTTGACTTACAGACTTGGGGTCCATTTGGGATTTTAAGTAAAGTGACCAGATGTCCCACTTTTTAGCAATTTAACAACGTTCCATGGCATTTTAAAGTTAAAATAAATATATTACAATACTATTTTGCATTCTATAAACATTTTTGTTGCTCCATATAGACCAAAATTTTAAAAATCATTTTATTGGGGGCTCATACATCGTTTTTCACAATACATAAATAAACATACTGTGTCAAACACCCTCACATGTCCACTTCTATTATCGTTCTCCAATTGTCTGCCTTTTCCCTTAAGCCCCTAGTATCAGCTTTTCCATTCCTTCCCCTCTTCCCCTGCTCTCTCCTCCCAACCAACCCTGAATACTTTATACATTGTTATTGTTCTGTCATATCTTACACTGCCCGACCTCTTCCCCAACCCACTCCTTTGATGCCCGTCCTTCAAATAGGAGCTTATGTGTATATCTTTGCAGTTGGTTCCTTCTCTCTACCCTCCCAGCTTCTCTAATCTAATCACTGACCCGAAGGGGCTCATTCATCTTGGTTCCCCATATCTCCAGCTCCCCTCTATACTAGTGTACCTTCTCCAGTCCATCTGGATTTGTAAGGTAGAGTTGGGACCATGATGGTTGGCAGGGGGTGGGGCGGGGGAGAGAGGGGAGGAAGGTTTCAGGAACTAGAGGAAACTTGGATGCATCATCACTGCCCGGCTGCACCTTGACTGGTCTGTCTCCTCCCCGTGACTCCCTGTAAAGGGGTGACCAGTTGCCCACCAGTGGGCCTTAGGTCCCCACCCTGCTCTCCTCCTCCTTTGTAATGATGTGATTCTTGTTCTTTGGTGCTCGACATCTGCTCCCTTCGGCCACTCTTGATCACGCTGGTGTGCTTCCTGCATGTGGGCTTTGTTGTTTCTGCGCTGAATGGTGACTCGATTATCTTCAAGGCTTTGAGACTCCAGACATTCAATCATTTGGTAGCTGGGCACCATCGTTTCTTCTACTCTGTTTGCCTCTGTATTCATTTGTCTTCAGGAATATTGGGAGTCAATGGGTCCATTGATTTTGATTTTTGTTCTTTGATACCTGATTGTTTCAGCACCTCATGATCACACAGGCAAGTGAGCTTCTTTTATGGTGGGTTTTGTTGCTTCTGAGCTAGATGGCTGCTTGTTTATGCTCAAGCCTTTAAGACCCTGGATGCTATATCTTTTGATAGCTGGGCACCATCTTCTTTCTTCACCACTCTTGCCCATGCTCCCACATGATAGACCAAATTTTTAATCAAGATCCCTCCTTTCCCCCCAGTCAATGGTGTTCCCCTTAAAATCTGGTCATCTTGATTTTAAGTCATTAGCAGGAAGAGAGCCCTGTGTCCTGAGCATTCATTGTCCAGCTGCTAGTGCAGGCAGGGAAAGTGTGGTGGTGAAGTCAGGCTCATACAATAGCATTAAAAGCCTGGCTTGGTTTCCAAATGTTGCACTAACAGAGATATGAGCAATGGGTGACCATAAAGAACAGAGAGTTATTTTCTCACTCTTCCGGAGGCTAGAAATCCAAATCAGAGCCTCAGTCATGTTGATTCCTTCTTTGTAGATAGTTCTAGGACTTTGTGGTTCTTTGACATGTAGCTGTCCTCACATAACACTCACTGTGAGCGTGTGTATGCAAGTGTGTGCTCATTAGTATTTAACTAATCTTTTAATAGCTCTTAAGTGAGTAAATGTATTTTATGTATTTAAAAAAAATTTGGCTGAGACCCGGTTGCGTAAGTGGTTGAGTGTGGGACTGCGGCCCATGGGTTTGGTGGTTAAAATCCAGCAGCGACTCTCAGGAGCAGCACTGGTTAGCAGCCATGACCACCAGAGGCAGTAATGCCAAAAAAATAAATAAATAAAAATTTATGTTTTGTTAACATATAATTCATGTGCCACCCAATTCAATTCATATATTTAAAAGCTATGCAATCACTACAATCAATTTTAGAACCTTTTCTTCATGTTTGTGCTCAGTTATTAGCTCTGCATTTCTACCCAACCTCCTCTGTCATAACTGTAAAGAGCTATTAATCTAGTTACTGTCTCTATGGATCACCCATCCTAGCTTTCCTATGAAGACAATCATACAAAAAAGAAAATCACCTCCAACAAAATAAAACATAGAAAAAACTGAATCCAAGAGAAAGTACAAGATAATAGAAAACAGAAAAAAATGAAAAGGGCCCAAAGGGGAAAAATGACAATATGTTGAATTTTAAGCTACCTATATTTATAGTAACATGCTTCCCAATGCACTCTGTCTGAGGCCAGAGCTATTTACACCTCTAGTCAGCCATTGGTCTGAGGGAATTCAATGTTGGTTTTATTTTCATGGGGACACTTCACATGGATTTGGGGATTATCCATAATCTGCAAACCAGGTGCTCTGAATTTAAGCACTAATACAATTCCCTCCTTTGATCTTGGATTTGCTTATTTACAATCCTTTGAATGCACAGGCTGATGTGCTTCTTCTGTGTGGGCTTAGCCCACACTTCATTTAGGTGGTTGCTTGTTTTGTTTGTTTTCACATATTATGCAACTTAATCATACAAAACACAGGAAGCAAACAAAACAACAGCGATGATCAAATGAAACAGAAAAATCTCCATCAAAAATAAAGTAGAAAATATTCAAAATTAGATAGACTTAAAATCAGTCAAAAGGAAGATCAAATGATAAAGTATTACATTTTTACAAACATTTTATTGGGGGCTCATACAACTCTTATTACAATCATACATCTATCCATTGTATGTCAAGCACGTAGGTACATTTTTTGTCCTCATCATTCTCAAAACATTTGCTTTCTACTTAAACTCTTGGTATCATCTCCTCATTTTTTCCTCTCTCTCCCCGCTGCCCAATCCCTGAACCCTTGGTAATTTATAAATTATTATTGATTGGTCATATCTTACACTGTACGATGTCTCCCTTTACCCACTTTCTTGTTGTCCATCCCTCATGGGGAGGTTATATATAGATATTTATAATTAGTTCCCCCTTTCTACTCCATCTTCCCTCCACCCTCCTGGTATCGCCACTCTCAACACTGGTCCTGAAGGGATCATCTGTCCCTATGTATCAGGTCCCTATCTGTACCAGTGTACATACTCTGGCCTAGCCAGAATTATACGGTAGAATTGAGATCATGAGAGTGGGGAGAGGGAACATTTAAGAACTAGAGGAAAGGTGTATGTTTCATCGTTGCTACACTGTACCTTCACTGGCTCATCTCCTCTCTGTGACCTTCTATAAGGAAATGTTCCATTGCCTACAAATGGGCTTTGAACCCCCAATCTGTATACCCACCTCATTTATAATGATATAATTTTTGTTCTTTGATGCCTGATACCTGATCCCTTTGACACCTTGTCAAACAGGCTAGTGTGCTTCTTCCATGTGGGCTTTGTTGATTCTGGACTAGATGGCTGATTGTTTATCTTCAATCCTTTAATACCACAGACACTAGATCCTTTGTTAGCTGGGCACCATCAGCTTTCTTCACCCCGTTTGCTTAGGCAAACATTTATCTTCATTGTTCCAGGATGTAAATGCAGCATGACAGCATGGAGCAGGGAGCCAGTGGAGGGGTCTGAGGGATCCGCCCCAAACCCAACTACATGGACAGCCTCCACTCCCCGCCCCCGAAGAATTTCCTTTGAGGACAGCACTGAAGCTGCAGCAGGAGGAGAGGAACTTACCTGATCAGAGCACACAAGAGTAAATGAAGGAGAAGGAAGAGAGAATGGAGTGCATCCTGGTCCACCAAGCCCTGAGGACGATATTCCCACTCAGAACAACCAATGCACACAGAGAGGACTACTTGGTCAGCCCCACTAGGAGACATGGTGTCCCTCACTGACTCAAAGCCCTACTGGGGACAACATTGGAGACACAGGGTCAGGATTGCATCTGGTCAGAACCCACCCCACTGAGGCAAAACACTAAGGGAGTGTGGCAGAACAGCATGGGGAGCATAGCATGGAGATCCTTAGGCTAGACTTTGGGGCCAGGCATGGCACCCCATCGAACTCAACAGAAGGAGGCTACTAGAAGTCAACCAACAGACCTTGAACTACTTATAGATTTTTCTTTGTTATTATTATTTTATTTTTTTTACTTATCTATATATATATTTTCTGGACATTGTTTTCTTTTGTCACTTCATCTTGCTCTCTCTCTCGCTCGCTCTCTCTCTCTCTCTCTTTGGTGCATATTACTATCTCTGCAGGTCTATCTAGAGAAGATAGGCTGGTTGAACAGTCTGGAGGAGAAAACAATGGAACTGATGGTTCCAGGGGGACATGAGAGAGGAGGAGGTGGGGGAAAGGAGGTTATGTTTACCAACCCAGGGACAAGGGAACAACAAGTGATCCAAAATCAGTGGCAGAAGGGATGTAAGAGGCCTGGTAGGGATTGATCAAGGTGTAATGTAACCAAGAGAAACTACTGAGACCCAAATGAAGGCTGAGCATGAAAGTGGGACAAGAGGAAAGTAAAAGGAATTAGAGGGAAGAAATAGGAGGCAAAGGGCTGTTATAGAGTTCTAAATACAAATATGAACATAGGTAAATATATCTATATATGATAATGGGGAAATGAATCTATGTGCATGTATTTATAGGTTTAGTATTAAGGCAGCAGATGGACATTGGGCCTCTGCTCAAGTACTTCCTCAGTGCAAGAACACTTTTGTTCTACTAAATTGGCATTCCATGATGCTCATCTTCCCGCCATGATCACTGAAGACAAATGTGTGCATAAGCAAAAGTGGTGAAGAAAGATGATGGTGTCCATATATCAAATATATAGTGCCTGCGTCTTAAAGGCTTGAAGATAAACAAGTGTACAGCGAGCTGAGAAGCCACAAAGCCCACATGGAAAAAGCACACCAGCATGTGTGACCACAAGATGTCAATGGGACCAGATATCAGACTTCAAAGCACACACAAAGAAATCATATTGTTGTGTGCCCACCTTCCTGATATGATGGATGATGGTTTTACATTTTAAACTAATTACATATCCCACAATTGATTTTGCAATGCTCTGTGTAATAGCAAGGCTATTCACATCCCGTGATATGGTCACCAGAGGCTTAATCTACATGGGGATCCTGTAAATGGATTTTGGTTTCTACTATCATCCATAACATTTTGCAATCTCAGTGTTCAGAACTTAAGCTCTGATACCATTACTTCCTTTGGATTTGGATTTTATTTCTCACAATCTTTGAATCTTACAGGCTGGGGTTCTTCTTCCATGTGGACTTAGTTGATACTTCACTTAGGTGGCTACTTGTTTAAAACTCCAGGGCACCATCTGATTTCTTCACCACATTAGCTATAGCACCCATATCTTCAGTGATCTCTCCATGGGAGGGAGTATCAAGCAGGACTATGCCATGAGAACTAATTGTTGTACCTACATTGGGGCTAGAATTAAGTGTGAACCCCAGATTCATTCATATATTTATGGTGTATATATGAGGGGCTACTCCCCCCAAACAAAGCAAAACAGATAAAACTCCGCTAGGTTGAGTTTTCATAGTACACATTTTTCCCACTAGATGAGCATCAAAGCCACTGACTCAGAGTTAGTGTGCACAGTGGCATCGCCTGGAAAGATTCCCTCTGGTCTCGCAGCCGTAAGATTGTGTTTCCTGCTTGGGAAAAATGGTACAGAAGCTTGTGTGATGTTGAACACAGCTTACAAGCATGGCATTATGGGGAAAACTCCAGTGTACGAGTGGTTTTCTCATTTCAAAAGAGGGGAGATGTCGATTGATGACAAACATCATTCTGGACATCTGTCAACTTTCCAAATGGGTGAAAATGTCAACAAAATGTGTGCACTTCTTTGTGCTCAAAGGCCAATGATGGACCATTGAAGAGATATGGAAGTTATGTGGACTCTCCTGGAGGTAGCTTCAATGAATTTTAACGGAAGATTTAGAAACGAAAAGGCTCACTGTGAAATTTTTGTCTCAGGTTCTGGCTGAGCAGGAAAATGAGCATGCCATGCTTTGAAAGAACAACTCTAACGTGACCCAGATTTCTCCCCCAAGCTCATTACTGGTGGCATGGTGCTATGTTTTAAAAATCATTTTATTGAGGGCCCATACAGCTCTTATCACAACCCATCCATCCATCCATTTATCAAGCACATCTGTACATTTGTTGCCATCATAGTTTTCAAAAGATGGTGCTCGCTCCAGCAGCACATATACTAACATTTTTTCAAAACCTGTTTTCCACTTGATCCCTTGGTATCAGCTCCTCACTTTCCCCCTCCCCCCCTCTCATGAACCCTTGATAATTTATAATGTTTTTCATGTCTTACATTGACCAATGTCTGTCTTAACTCACTTTTCTGTTGTCCGTCCTCCTGGGAGGGGGGTATGCATTGATCATTGTGATCAGTTTCCTCTTTCTTCTCCCACCTTCTCCTTCCCCTCCCGGCATCACGACTCTCATTATTGATCCTGAGAGGTTTATTTGCCCTGGATTCCCTGTGCTTTCAGCTCTTAGCTGTACCTGCGCACATGCTCTTGTCTAGCTGAATTTTTAAGGTAGAAGTGGAGTCATGCTAGCGATGGTGAGGAAGCATTAAAGACCTAGAGGGAAATTGTGTGTTTCATTGGTGCTATACTGCAGACATAGTGTTCTTCTTATGACCCAGAAACCAAACATCAAACAAGCCAGTGGAAGCCATCATTATCTCACCCAATTGAAGATCGTCAAATGAAATCAACGATCATGATGATGCTTATTTGTTGTTTGTCTGTTTTTATGTGAGGGGGATAGTGCATTCGGAGTTTGTTCTACCAGGTCAGACTGTTAATCAAGTTTTCTAATTAGAGATTCTAAAAAGATTGTATAATAGCGTGTGACAAAAGTGGCCTGATTTGTGACAGATGGGGTACTGGTACCTGCTCATGCAGCCATCTCAGTGCACCAGTTTGGGGCCCAGACCAGCATGCCTCTCTGAACCTGACCTCCCTCAGTGCAACTTCTTTTTGTTTCCACGAATGAAGAAGGACATGAAAGGGCAACAAATTGAAGATGTAAAAAGATGAAGGGGAAAAAATGAGGAAGATGCTGTCTACCATTTAAACAAATGAGTTTGAAAAATGCTCTAAGAATGGAATCGCAGATTTGACAAATGTATTAAATGTAATGGAGAGTACTTTGAAAGTGATAAGGGTCATTTTGTATTGAAACACATAGCTTTCAAAAAAATTCCAAGGATTTTTTGGGTAGCCCCTCTATGTCTCTGGTTCACTTTAGAAACATCACTATCATTTTATAATAGAGACCATTATAAATCATCCTCCCTGGGGCATAAGGTAATTCTATTGATAATGTGATTAATGTAATGGATGGTTTAGAATATAAAAAACTGCTGAGAAAAAAATTATACAAGCACAGGCAGGCTTCAGACCACAATACATGAATTATTGACTTGTACAGATTAAAGTCTTAGCTCCTGGAAACTATGTAAACAAAGAAGAGGGGTTGATGACAGGGCAAAACTTTCAATAACATTGTTTCACAAAAGCAGAACCATGCCAACAAGCTTAATATATGTCATAAGAAAGCAAGGAGAGGATTAAAATAGTAAATAAATGGCAATCCAGGGACACCACTCACTGGGTGCTCTTAAAGCAAGAGATCTGAGTAAAAGACCAGTGACCACCAATTCCATGGCCTTGGAATAGCAGTCATCTTCTGCTTCTCACACTAAGACATTTCAGCGTTAAGTCCACTTGAGTGTATCCATTCTTAAAATCTCTGATTGGTGAATTTGAGGTCAAGGCTAGTTCACTTAGTGAGGATTCCACATTTAATCCTTCTGGTGTGGTCTGTTGTGTGCCTTGAAATTTAAAACAAGGCCACAAGAGCCAAAAGACGTCATTAAGTCTATCCCACCTGAATTTTGAGAACATCTCCAAGAACAGATTTGATGCATTGAACACTAATGACAGAAGACCTGATGAGCTGAGGGAGGACATAGAGGCTAAAGTTTAGGAAGAAAGCCAAAGGTCATTAAAAAGGCAGGAAAGAAAGAAAAGACCAAATCGGAAGGGCAGCGGAATGAACAGGGCCCTCCCTGTACCCTTGGACTTAACACTGAGATACCCTGATGGGGGAGTATGCAAGGAATAGCTACTGCAAGACTGGAAATGGCAGTTCTTGGACCTTGGGAGAAAGGTGACCGAGATCCACCATATATTTGTTATCTCAATGCTACCCTTGCATTGTTACGACAGGTTTTGATCTGAGAGGCAAGGGTCGGCCCTTGTAAAAGATGACACAGGAAATTTCCCCTTCACATCAATCCCCATGCTTAATGTAAACAGAGCTCAATCAGTTATTAAATTAATCCGTAAAAAGCAACAACTCAGGGGCCGAGCCCCGGTGGCGTAGTGGTTGAGTGCGGGACTGCAGCTCACGGGTTTGGCGGTTCAAATCCAGCAGCAGCTCTCCAGGAGCAAGGCTGGGTAGCTCCCACGACCACCAGAGGGCAGTGATGCCCCCCCAAAAAACAAATAAACAAACAAAGCAACAACTCATGAGCTGTAGTTGACAGTTGGACTATACGTGCATAAACTCCTCATAGTGACAGTACATTACTGATGCTATGTTTGTGTGTGTGTGTGTGTGTGTGTGTGTTAATGTTTTGATAGTTTTATTATTGTTTTGTGTTGTTGCTGATCTTGCTGGTTCAGGGTTTGTTTTCGTCATAATATGACTGCCAGAGTAGATCAGAGTCCTTCATAACCCTGAGACAAGTAGACAGATTCTGGGGTCCCACATAATCCTAGCCCCAATCCAGGAACATTTAGCTCTTATGACATTACACCGCTCAATACTCACCTTCACCAAGAGGTCACTGGAGATAGATAGCTACAGTAAGTGTGGTGAAGAAAGCAGCTGGTCCCTGGTTATCGATCAAAATAGTGTCTGGGGTTTTAGAGGCTGGTGTTTACATAGGCAGCCACCTAAGCAAGGCACCAACTACGTAAACCCACACCAGTGATCCAAAGACGGTAACAGAATTCAAATAGGACGAAGAGAAAAGTATCAGAGGTTAAGTGGTGACCACTCAATGTGTTGAAAGCTATGGAGGATGGTGGGAACTCAACGTTCCCCCGCAGGGTCTGGCCGGATTGGGCCTCTGGCAGATCCCCTCTGGTCACAGGTGAAGGCCTTGAACAGCTTTACTATCAGGCAGGGCTTATTACAAACTGGATTACGGTGGACACTCAGGTGACTTCTCTCTTGACCCAACCAGACTTTTCCCTATTTCTTGATTGGCCCAAGATAGACACTTCTTCTCTGGCTTTTAAAATATTGTTGTTGTTTTTTTTCTTTCTTACACGTCATTTTTCCATTGTTATCATTGTTTTCGTCTGTCTGTTTCATTGTGTTCGTTACTGCTTTTATTTCTTTGAGGCCTTCCAGTTTAGGAACGGATGCATAGAGACAATAACCGAGGCAATGGTTTATTGGGATGAAGTGCCAATGAAACATTTTTGAAGACAACGGAAGGACTACAGAGATGTTATAAAAGAACCGGTCTTCAGTCCACCACTTCAGAAACTAGCCATATGAGCAAAAGCCAGTTGTACTAAAGGAAGACATTTGAGCCACACTGAAGGCATTAGCCAAACACAAGCCTCCAGGAATTGAGGGAATACCAACGAAAATGTTTCAATGAGCTTATAAAGCACTTACTCTTCTGTGCCATCACATTTGGAAGACAGCTGCTTGGTCACAGAACACTTGATAACAAGGTCCCCAGGAGGCTGGGGAACCACACTAAGGAGACCTTCTTCCACACTCATTTGTCAACTCTTTGTACCACCCGGTCCTGCTGGCAGAGGGGACAGCCATAGTCCCCAAGTTGACATCTAAGACAGGCACCCATCACCTGGGCCCTGTAGATGGCACACATAGCCCTCTGTGTCCCAGCTCCACATGGCTACCGTCTTCCACTTTTGGAGGGAAAATAATTGATGGCCCAGCCTAACTTAGAGCCTGAGCTCCT
Source organism: Nesogale talazaci (assembly GCA_004026705.1). NCBI lineage: Eukaryota > Metazoa > Chordata > Mammalia > Afrosoricida > Tenrecidae > Nesogale > Nesogale talazaci. The sequence continues at coordinate 15,016 of PVJH01038907.1, forward strand.
GGAATGAGAGCAGAGAGTTCTAGGCCCCTTGCTGCCTTCCATGTCGTTGCCTCTGGCACTGGCTTGGAGCCCCCTTGACTGTGCTTATATTTAGTGGGATCAGTATTGCATTGTGTTCCTCAATCTCATGAGAAGAAAAGCCAAAGACTTCTCCAATAGTGTCATATGCTCAAGGGTCATCTCCCAACGGCCCCTTGTCTCCTGGGGGTCTGAATGCCCATGACCACCTGCCACCTTCGGTGAACATTTTTGTCATTAGGTATTGTGGAGCCCGTTCCAACTCCTACTGACCCTATGTACAAAAGAACAAAGCACCACCCTGTTGGATGCCAGCCTCACAGTTGTGCTCATGTTTGAGTCCTTTGTCTAAGATCCTGTGTCATTCCTCCTCTTTGACGGTCCTCCTCTTTTTCGCTGCCCCTCTACTTGCCTAAGCAGGATGTTCTTCTACAGGGAATGGTCTTTCCTTACAACACGTCCAAAGTTTGTGAGAGAAAGTCTCAGCATCCTTGCTTCTAAGGAGCATTCTGGCTGTACTGTTCCCAATATATGAGCCCCTGATATATACCAGGAGAGTTCACGAAGGAAGGGGCAAGAAACATCCTCCTATCCCATTGGAGCTTCTCCAACTTCTGCTGCTTCCTCTCTGCACAGTTCTGGGGTCTCGTGATTTCCAGGCCACAGATTGGTTGAGTATAAAATGGGAATACTTATAGTCTACAGTGATCAGATTTTAAGCAGGACACCATTGCTGGGGGGGGGGGGGGGAGGGGGACCCTTGATTAAAAATTTGGTCTATATGGAATAACAAAAAATTCCATAGAGGGACTGAGCCCTGGTGGGGTAGTGGTTGAGTGTGGGACTGCGGCCCACTGGCTTGGCGATTCAAATCCAGCAGCAGCTTTCCAGAAGCAAGGCTGGGCCTCCCACTCCCACCAGAGGACAGTGATGCTTAAAAAAATTCATAAAATGCAAAAATAGTATTGCAATATATTTATTTTAATTTTAAAACGCCACAGGGCGTTGTTAAATTATTGAAAAGTGGGACATCTGGTCACTTTATTTATAGTCTCCAGGATGTATGATTGCCGGAAGGGTTCAATGAACCAAAGTGTCAAAATCTCTGGAGGACTGAAAAATGGAAGTGATGAAGGACAACCACACCCTTGCTCTTCAAATGACCGGACCCAAGGGAGCCCAGGCATGTCGGAGCAGAAGTGTGCTCCACACGGTTTTCCTTGGCTCAGAGCAGAAGTGTGCTCCACACGGTTTTCCTTGGCTCAGAGCAGAAGTGTGCTCCACACGGTTTTCCTTGGCTCAGGTTTTGTTGTTGTTGTTTTTGGCAGTTCAAAAACCACCAGCCACTCTGTGGGAGAAAGACAAGACTCTCTGTTCCCATAAAGATTACAGTCTTGGACCCACAGGGCCGATCTACCCTGTCCTGCTGGGTCACTACGAGCCAGCATGGACTCGATACTGGGAGTTCGAGTTGAGTTTTCCATGACTCGACTTATCTTCCAAGACTCCTTGGATGGACTTGAACTTTTCATGCACTGTTTGATTAACAATTATTGGCTTTCTCTGGGGACACTGGCAGATGGTAAGCACTAGATAACTGTGTGTGGCTACGATATTCTCCAAGAAGGGAATGGGGGCAGTCACCTACCACAAAGGCTTTCCTTGGCCTACAGCTACAGCCAAGTATTGAGGCTGTGGTAGTCATGAGCTTATGTTAATTTTATGATTGAAATGTAGGGTTGCAGTCTAGCCTGTTAATCTGGAGATAGCCATTGAGCAGCCAATG
>PVJH01038908.1:0-16823 GCA_004026705.1 Nesogale talazaci
CAAATAACTGAAGTCGCAGCCATTGAGTCCAGGCTCTCTCAAAACGACCCAGTCAGACAGGATAGAACTGTCCCTATGGGTTCCCGCCAGGATAACTTTGACAGGCATCAGAAAGCCTGGTCTGTGTCCCCTGGAGCAGTCGGTGGTTTCCGATCACTGCCCTCGTGGTTAGCAGGCTAATCCCTCACCAGTCCATTAGCAGGGTACCAGATCTGTGGGGTAACTGTGGATTAGAACGGACTCAGCAGCACACAGTTCTGTGGCAGAATGCTGAGCCTCCACCACGGAGACCAGGGCTCCATTTCCAGCTGGTGCACCTCAGGTGCGGCCAACACTCTTCTGCCATTGGAGACTTGCGAGTTGTTATAATGCTGCCCAATTTCACTGGAACCTTATGACAAACCAGGAAGATAAAGCGTTAGTAATGGATGTCAAAAATAAGTCAATACATGAAAATAATAATAATTTGCTAATTATCAAGGGTTCATGAGAGAGGGAGGGAAGGAGGGAGGAAGGGAGGGAGGGAGGGAAAAATGAGGAGCTGCTACCAAGGGCTCAAGGAGAAAGAAAATGTTTTGAAAAGGATGAAGGCAACAAACGTACAAATGTGCTTGACACAATCTATGCATTATGAAAAGAGCTGCATGAGTCCCCAATAAAATGATTTTTAAAACATCAGTTAATAATAATTGTCCCAGGAAGTTGATCGATATCCCGTTACTGTGGCAATTTGCTTTGTGAAGAAGGGGGCAGATTGGGAGAAAGATGTGATCAAGAGCAGAGATTTGATGGGCAGAGGGCTTCGATCTAGTGATTTGGAAAAGGGGAAAATGCACTGACTCCACATTGCCTGATAGTTTACTACAGATTTTATACAATTAGTTGGGATTCTTTCTTTTTATAGAGCGCTATGTGAACATTTTATTACCCTACCTGCTGGGAAGCAAATAGCTAAATTTATTTTCATCAGCCATTATCCAACATTTTCTAAAGGTTTTTTCCTTCTTCTTTTCTCCTCTTTTACTATTTTATAATTTTTTTTTTTTGTATTTAGACTGCAGGATCAAGAGCCACTCTGTCTGGGTTTTAAATTTTGCTGCATCCCTTACTATTGGTGTGACCTTGGGAAAGTTACTTAATATTTCTGAGACTCAATTTCAATTGAGGATAACAAGTACAACTTTCTCAGAAGTATTATTGTGAGGGTCAATTGATTTGGTGTGCACAGTATTTGCAAACAGTGGCTGGAAGAGAGGAAAGAGTTCTTGATATTAATATATACTATTCATTAACTTAACTGTATTCTACTTGTAGGCCAAATATTTTTGAAGTATGCATAGAATAAATAAAATATAAGCACATAATATTCAAATAAGTAGTCAATGAAATTCAAATTTATGCATACTAGGGTAAGCTGGGCTCAATTTTTCCATGTATGCAGTACACTCTTCTTCCTATTTTTCCATATCTACTTTCTCTTCATCTCTACCCTTCTTGTCTTCCCATCTCTTTTGTTACTCTTTTTCTCTCTTGAGACTCTAAAGTCAGATGGAGGAGCTGGTTTGCATAGATATCAACCTTGTTCCCATTGGCCTTCCCTGAAAATCCTCACGATGTCATTTCCTAATTTGTAAGAAACACTCTATAAAAAGAAAGAATTCCAGCTAATTGTATAAAAATCTGTCGGATCATATACATATTGATTCCCTTTTGTGTGTCAGTCCTTGTGCTAGTGCTGGGCTACAGAGATGGAGAAGACGGAGGTGGTCAAGATGGAGGTAGAGAAGTTGTACCAGGAGAAAAGATATTGTTGTCAGGTGCTGTGAAGTTAGTTCCAACCCATACAACCCCTGTGCAACAGAGACTAAGACACCCCCCAGGCTGTGCCTTTCTCACTGTTTCTATTTTTGAGCCCACAGGACTCTTTGATATCATCAAAAGTCCAACTACAGGACAGACAGGATGCACTCTGAACGCATGATGGAGCCACACACACTCAGAGTAGACAGGTCTGGGAAGATTTCCTAGAGGCAGTGCTGGAAGGGTTGAAGCCTCCAGAAAAAGCAGGAGTTCGCCAGGTGAAAGGAATGGGCAAAACTTCAAGGGGTGGTGGGAAAATTTAAATCCTGGGGGGAAGATGGGTCCAAGAACCTGCAAATGGCAAAGCAAGAGGCCAGAGAAGTAAACCCGGGTTTGGCCATGTTTCTTGAGCCCATTCTCAGCTTGAGTTCTTTCCTTCTGCGTGCCTCTGTTTCCCCTCTCGTTTCAACTAGGAAGGTTCCCTCCAGCTGCTTCTCTTGAAGCAAAATGGAGTAGTTTGTCAGGACAACTAAGAAGGGCATAGCTAAGAAGGTTGCTTTCCATGAAGGAGAAGCAGAAGCCAACCTTTAGTATTCCTCCACCCAACAAGAGGCCTGAAGGCATATGTGCTACTCAGAACAGAACGACAGAATGCAAATTGACATAGTATTTCTTAAATTCAGAAAATATTTTCTAAAAAAAAACACAAAAGAAACAAAATGTAATTCTTTGATCCTAGCACAAGTACTCTGATTTCCTTTCTCAGCTTTTTCCATGCCCCAGTCTTTATACTATTTTGCATTCTGTTTGATGTGTCACTGCTCAATAGTTAAGAATTCAAACTCTGGAGTTAGCCCTGATGTATTAAAATATTGGCTTTACCAGTCACTAGCATGACGACTTTAGCCAAGATCATGTTACATTTCTGTTCCTCATCAAAGTTACAGTACTTTCTTCAAAGAGTTGTTATGAGGATTTAAAAGGATATTACATATAAGCAATTAAAACAGTGCATGAAAAATAGTAAATGTTTGAAAATATTGCAGTTACAACTTCCCATCCTATCCCCAACTCCAGAAAGTGAATGAACAACTGGAACCATGGGAGATGGGAGATGGTGGTTGGTGTAAGACAAGAAAATAATCATAACATAATTTATCAAGGGCCACGAGGATGGGAGTGGGAGGAGGGAGCTGATACCCAGGGTTTAATAGAAAATAAATGTCCAGAAAACAATAATGGCAACATATGTATACATGAGCTTGATGCACCTGATATATGAATTGTTGCAAGAGTTTTAAGAGCCTTCAATACAATGTTGAAAAATAATAAGGTGTGTAGAAAAAGTATTAGCAATTATCACTATTATAAACCTTTCCAAAGACTTTCCAGCTAGGGTATTCACTGACCTGTTTCTAAAGTGGTATGGAACCCGAGTTTTTCTGTATGTCTATGTTAACAGCACAAGATGACAAATGTTAGGATAGTCCATGATCTCATTTGGCATGGTCTCACTCATGTGTGTGTGTGTGCATATGTATGTGAACAAGACAAGATTTAAGATATCGGGATGGATAGCTCCAAATTTACTATAGTTCTGGGCAGAAACTTTTATAATTCCTGAAGCAAAGACTAGGCTATTCACCAAAGCTCACTCATTCATTTTTCCATAAGAGTAGAAATTAGCCTGGTCAGAAAATCTCCCAGCTAGAGCCTTCTCATTCAACTAGAAAAGAAGGGGTATCTAATTAATGTCTGACAATTGAAAGTGAACAGAGGAGTGTACAGAAATTTTGGTTGTGTCTTTTTTTTATTGGCCTTTGACTGCCTTGTCTCTTCTCAGAAGTTGGACACATACCTCTCCGTATCCAGCTTCAACTGTGAAGATGGAGGCAATGGCCTAGAGGGTGTTGGAACAGCAAGACAGGAAGAACCTGGGTTTTTAATGTTTGCATGGAGCAGAGGTAGCTTATCATTCATTCTCTGCTGCTTCCTCAGGAGATGAAGTCTCTTTTGAACTATTTTATGGGAGGAGACCTGAAGGAATAGAATTTTGCTACAACTTAACCTTTGCTCTAACATAACTCCCTCCCAAATCTGAGCCAGGTATTATATTAAAAAAATCTAAATATGTATAGATAATGTGATTTCCTTTTTATAGGTGCAGAAACCAAGGCTCAGATCACTTAAGGTCATGCCTGAGGCCACCTAATTTTAAAATGATGATGTCAATAAGTGAACCCACATGTTACTAGTTTCAAAGCCCAGGCACATTTTTAAGATCACACCACTTCTCCCCCAACTGGGCTCTGTGAAGAATGAATGTCCCTTCAACAAAGCCTGAGGACCAGACGCCTTTGTATGTCCATATTGTGATTGCTGTGGTGTTTTTCTCCTCCCTGACTCTTCTGAGCCAGTCACCATCACAGGGATGGGCTTCACTCCTTGGTTGTCTCCATTAGGGTTGGACACTCAGGTATGATGCTTCTGAGTTGATTCACAGCAAGCACCCTCTCTACAGATGATTTCTCTCAGGCTGTCACTGTCTCGTGGTGCCTGTGCCCCTTAAACTAGGATGATTTCAGCAATGTTTTCCCACTGCACTTCTTGACAGCAGGTAGCTCAAGTGCTCCGTGAATATCACTGTAGGGGTTCAATTAGGGGAACTGGTCCTGGGAGCAAGATGTTCTGAGTGCTCTGTGCTTGTAAGCTGTGCTCAGAGAGCAGTTCAGCGCCTAGCTCGCCCCTCGTAACCTGGGTGCTTGTACCCAGGGGAACGAGCAAGCCCGCAAGCACAGCTGCAACGAGCTCCTTCCCCAACTCCTCACAGTCACCTTCTCCCTGGTTCTCCCCTCTCGGGTAAAGATGCGAGCAAGCGTGCTTGGGCAGAGCAAGGACAGCCAGGAACGAGCCAGTCATTTTCACCTCAGCAACATGAGGAGAAGGAGGAAGCAAGCTCCAGCACAAACAATACCATTTTGTTTTCTTGATTTCTTTGACTGCAGTCCCAGTTTTTCTGCAATCAAACCCCAACACCCTATCTTGAGAAGTGATAAAAGTGTCACAATGTTCTGAACAAGAAGGCACAACAGACATGCTGCCCCAGAGGGCTGGCACAGGGGTTCTTCTCGAAACAAACACCTGCGAAACACTCCAAGCCATCTGCACAGAAAACGAAATTGAAACGAGGCACAGGACATGTCCCTGCAATGTGTGAATCTTACCACGTATGGAGAAAGCGTCTCAGATGCTGGTGTTTGAAGTATCTATATTCAAACTGCTTATATGCTCATACCACCAGTGGATTATCTTTGTTTCTCTCTTTCTCTTTCATCACCTTAGGGGTGTTTCTCACGGTGCCTTTAATGCAGGGGAGGTGTCAGTAAACCACTGCCTCTCACCTGTTTATGTGTGGCTGGAAAACAGTGAAAGGGCTTGACAGTTTAAATAAGTGCGTGTGCTGGGGTGACTAGAAACAAAAGAGAAGACACAAAGAAGGATATATTGAGGAATACAAAAATAATATGAAATTGCATTTTCAGTGCCCATAACTGAAGTACCTCTGGAACATAGTCACACTTTTTGGCCTGTGTGTCCCCTATGGCTGCGTTCATGCTGCAAAGTCAGAGTTCAGTGGTTGTAAGAGAGACCAAAAGGCCTGAGAGAGCTGACACCATTAACACTCTGACTTCTTACCAATTTACCAAGCCCTTCTTAACCCTGCTTCCAGACAATGCGTCCAACTGTCCTACATAGCAGGCCTTATTTTCACTTGCTTGTAATAAGCTAGAGAAAACTTTCATTAAGACAAAGAAAAAAATTGACATGTTCACTTTCCATAGTTAAGGATTTACATTAAAAAATAGCTCACCTCCCTCCTTGTTTGCCCCAAGAGACAGCATAGGATACTTAGAGTCCTGAATAGAGGGCTTCTTTCCTATTGAGACCTTCTCTGCTGGAGTGTGTCACCCAACGTGTTTCCCATACATTGCTTCCAGACACCAACGCCATGCTACCCCACGTGTGACTGGGGACCAGCAGCATCAACAGCACCTGTGAGCTGGCAGCATCTCAGCATCCACCTCAGATTTTAAGAATCAGAATCTTCATTTCAACCTGACCTTCGGCTGACTCAAATGCACATGAAACATGGCGGAACTCTCAAGTAGGACACTGGAGGTTATTCCTGAACATCTGTAAACTCAGTTTTCAGGGGAAAACGTCCTAGCACTTGGTGTTCTGCCAGATCAGTTGCTGCTTTAGAAAACTCCAAGGAAACTGGGCGAAGTCATCAATGACCAGGGCATGCTGCTTCCCAGTCCTTTTCTTGGTTAACATTTCAGCAGAATTTGATACCGTAGATCAAATTCTCCTGGAAACTAGGTTCTATCTTAGCTTCCATGACATCATCCTACTCTGTTTTTCTCAGATTGACACTTCGTCTCTTTGAAGTCCCCTTGCCTTGCTGCATGGTCCTTAGGATCAATGTTCTAGCTTCCCTTTTCCCTCAACATGGTCTCTTTGGACTATTTCATCCACTGCCAGAAATTCTACCACTGGCTGTACGTATAGCATTCCTGCTTCTGATATCCAAGCCTCCGTATTTCCTCCTGAGTGCTCTTTTCTGAGCCTAAAAACCTTACCTCCCACCATTTATAATACATGCACATTAACAAGCTAGGTGGTGCTGTTGGGTCAGCACTGAACTGCTAATCACAAAGTGAGAGATTCAAGGTCACCAGCACGCTACACGAGAAAGGTGAAGCTATCTGTCTCCATAAAGATTTAAAGCCTCAGAAACACTACACAGGGTCTCTACTAAAGGAAATCGAGTCAGTGGCAGTAGATAACAACCCACTCTTCTATGTCTTCCATTGGTGAAATTGGGCAATTGTGTTCCAGCGATCAGACTGCACAGCTAGATCAAATCTTTGACTACTCTGTGCTGTGCTTAAATCCTGTAGCATCCACACTCATGACAGGCACATGTATAACAGAATGAAATACTGCCCAGTGCTTTGCTATCCTTACAATCATACTAATGCTTAAGCCCATGGTTGCAACAACTATGTCATCCTATCTCTTGAGGGGTTTTCTTGCTTTTTGTTGCTCTTCAACAAAAAACGGGTCATTTCTCATAACATGTCCAAATTACGAAGAGATGACATCTCCTCATCCTTGGTATTGTGGAGCATTCTGGCTAGCTTTTTTCTAAGACGGATTTGCTTATTTTCTGGAAGGTCATGATATATGCAATATTTTTTGCCAGCACCATAATTTGAATGCAACAATTCATCTTCCTTACTCATTGTAGAGTTCTTGCGTGCATGCAAAGGGATTGAAAATGCCATTGCTTAAGTCCGCTGTAGCTGAATCTTCAAAGTGAGATGTTTACGATTTAATAGACTAAATAGACCTTCTGTGGCACATTAACTCAATGCAATAAAACATTCAAATGCTTGACTGCAACTTCATGGCCATTGACGGTGGATCCAACTAAAATGAAAGCTTTGACAACCCCAGTATTTTCTCTGTTTTTGATTCTGCTGCTTATTGATCCAGTTGTGAGAGTTTTTTTCCTCCTCATGTTGAGGTCTGATTTAAATGGAAGGCGGTAGTCCTTGATCTTCATCATTAAGTGCTTCAAGGCCTCTTGACTTTTAGCAGGCAAGGTTGTGTCACCTTTATATTGTGGGTTGTTAATGACTGTTTCTTCATGCAGTTAGTTTCTCAGGTTACTTGTCCAGCTTTGAATAACTATAGTGAGAGTCAATACTCTGATGTACACTCCCCCACCCTCACCCCCAATTTTAAATCACTAAAAATGACTTTCTTCCATTTGCACAACTGCCTCTTGGCCTATGTTCAGGTTCCACACTAGTGTAATGAAGTGTTTTATTTCCATTCACATTATGTTTCCCATGAGTTGTTATGATTTATGCATCCTTTTTGTGATCAATATAAAACTAGCAAACATCTGCCTGGTATGCTCAGCTCTCAGCTCAATCCACTTGACACGAGGGGTGATAGCCCTCCCTCATTTCACATTCTTTTCTGAATTTGACTTGAATTTCTGGCATTCCTTGTTGATGTACTACTGTAACAACTTTTCAATTACCTTCAACAGTATTTTACTGATATTTTAAATGATATTGTTTGATTCGTCTTAGTCACCCAAACAACATTAATTATAACACGTAATATTAATGCGGGGCATTGTTAGGAACACTTTATATCTTATTATTCCAATAGGAGTCGGTGAGTTATGCAAATACTTTTGCATTCTGTTAGCTAGAAGGTTGGTAGGTTTCACCCACACAGAAGCACCTCAGAAGATAATACTGGCAATATGCTCTGGAAGATTCCAACCTTGAAAACTCCACAGGGTACTTTTACTCTGTACATGGTGGGGAGAAATTAGTGGAACTGACTTGACAGCAACTATCTACAACAACAATAATCTTCACAATCATCAAATTGAGAACATTCTATTGTTCTTTTATACAGCAAGGTATGCCAGAAACTGAGAATGGAAATCTTATATAAATGATGCCACAACTGTAAGAAAAGAGATATCTACATATAGAGCAATGTGCTGCAAAGATATGTCTGACTTTGGCATTATGGAGCAGGTGAAGGGAGGTTCCTGGATGGCTGAGTCTCAGTGTGCGTCACCAGAGAAATGAAGGGAGAAGTTTTCCAGCTTACATAGAAACTCATTGAACTATGTTTTCCACATCAAATTAAAAGACATAATATGGCCAAAATATTTGTCTGTCTTTAAGTGTCTAATTTTTATATGAAGAGAACTTTAGCAAATACTTGATCTGATCAAACATAATTCCTTATGAATCTATAAGAAAAAAGAGGGAGAATTTATTTAATTTAATTTAAATAAAAAACATGGGCTAATTTTCCTGATTTACTTTTTTCTGTCCTCCTGGAAAACCATTTTCTGCTTTTTCAAAGGTAATATGAATAGTACTACCTTCAAGGCTTATAATCAACAATAATATGGAATTTTACAATTTTAAAAGAATTCTTATAAGAACCTTGTTAGTATATGTAACTATATTTTCTGTTATATATTTATCAGTTTTATTGACATGCAATTCATGCACAATACAATTCTATGGTTTAAGTATATATTTTAAAATTATCAATGAGCCCCACAATCAATTTTAGAACATTTTTTTTCATTTTTGTCCACATCATTATTTATTAGGTTCTCATTTCCCCCTGACCCCCAATTTCCCCAACTATAACCCTAAGGAAATATAACAAAATAAAGCACAGGTGAAATTCATAATATATTTAATTGAATATATATATATGTAGATAGTTTTATATGCCTATATAATACATATACTATATAAATTATTTTAAATATATATAGACATATACACACAGTATTACAATTACATATTCTATTTAGATAAGGAGAAAAAAAGGTTTCCAAGCTATAAAGAAAGATGTAAAATTATATTTATTCTCAAATAAAAGACCCTTACATATGGAAAATTCTAAAATAGCTATATAAACAACTATTAAGCAAACATAAGAATGTTGTTGCAAGAAGATAGAAAAATAAAATCAGTTTTATTTCTACAAATGAACAATCTGAAAATGAAATCAAGAAAATAATTTCATTTCCTTATAATAAAGTCAAATGCATTAGAATAATTTTTAAGTCAGGTGAGTTTTTTTACACTAAAAATGACAAGTAGAAAAAATACCTCAGTAAGTGATCAGACATGGAGAAGAAGACTTAATACTGTTAAGATGGTAATATTCTCAAAGCAATAGACAGACTCCATGCAATTTCCATCAAGATTCAAAGAAGCTCCTCCACAAATTGAAAGGTGGTTTTCAAGTTCACATGAGATTCCAGTGAATAGCCTCAACAAACTTCGGTGGGGGGAATTGCACAACTTTCATATCCTTATTTCAAAACTTATACTGCAAAGATACAGCAGTGGGGTAGTGTTACAATGGCATAAGAATAGTGTAAATCGACTGAATAGAATTGAGAATGTAGAAATAAATCTAGGAACCTATGGCCAATTGACATTAAGTGTGAGTGCCAACTTTTTGTAGAAGTTATCAAACAATATTATTAACATCATATGTAAGTAAATGTTTGCTGAAGACCATTCAGCATTTGCAGCAGTACATGGACCAGACGCTGCTAGAAGTTCAAGCTGAATTCAGAAGAGAGTGTGGAATAATAGATGTCACTACTGTAGTCAGTTGGAGCTTACCTCCAAGCAGGGGATACCAGAAAAATGTTTACTTGTATTTTATCCATTTTATAAAGGAATCCAACTGCATGGATCCAAACAAAATATGATAACATTGAGCAGAATGGGAATTCCAGAACACTTCATGGTGCTCATGAAGGACTTGTACACAGATCAAAGGCAGTTATTTGAACAGAATAAGGGATTACTGCATGGCTCAATATGCGGAAAATGTGAGTCAGGGTTGTGTTTTTTCACCGTAATTGTTCAATCTGTCTGCTGAGCAAATCATGAGAGCAGCTGGACCGTGTGAAGGAGAATGAAGCACGAGATCAGAGGAAAGCTTATAGGCAGATGACAGTCTCATAGGCCGAAAGTGAGGACAGCAGTGCATACTGAGGAAGATCAAGGATTGCAACCTTTAATGTGGATTACCACTCAATGTAAAGAAAATAAAAATCCTCACAACTGGACCAACAGGCAACATCATGGAACAGGCACAACCAGCCCTGAGTGTACCAGGTTGGGTGCTATCCATTCATTCCTCCATTCACTGGGGGTGGGGTGTAGCAAGGAAGAGTGGAATCCACCTCTCTCACTGTCTGTCAGCCTGGCCTGAGATTACTCTGCACCATGGGAGAAATGTATTGCCTTAAAACTGACCAGGGAAGAATTTGTTAGTCAGCTTGATGTCTGTGCCTTGCTTTGCACCCCATTCCCTTTGTTGGCTTCTTCTCACTCACTCAGCCCTTTGGTCTGAGATCCAGGGCCCCAAATCTCTCTTGCTCATATTTGATGTCGCAGTCATAGAGGGGATGCTCAGCATGCATACATATACATACATACATACATACATACACACACACACACATATATATATATATCTCGCCAGCTTACTGGATGCTGTCATTCCAATGGATTTTTTTTTGTGGGGGGGAGGGCATCACTGCTCTCCGGTGGTGGGAGTAGGAGGCCCAGCCCCACTGCTGGAATTGAACCTCCGTCCCAGTGGGCCGCAGTCCCGCGCACAACCACTACGCCACCGGGGCTCCGTCTAAAGGCTGTTTTAAAAGCAGAAGGGAACGCTGATAGTACAGTGTGTTATGTATTGGGTTGTTCACCACGAGGTCTGCACCTTGAAACCACAAGCAACTCTGCAGGAGAAAGAGGAGGGTTTCAACTCCCTCGGAAGATTTATAGTCTGAAACCTACAGGCACAGTTCTGCTGTGCGTCCCATGTGACTCAATGCCTAAGGTTTATGTGGGGGGGGGGGGCGGTAGGGAGGTGGAGGGCGATAATCACGGGGAACAGAACGCCTGGTCTTTCTTCTGAGGTTTGAATCCCCAAGCTCTCAGTTAATGTTTGGTTTCTGAGCCATTTGTCTCATCAGGAACGCTGCTAAATTGGACTGTCGACCCTTGTGTTTTCTTTTCAGAGTTTTATGATATACATTTTAATATGTAGCCAATGAGATAATTACAAAATATCACATAAGGTAGGAGCCCATCTTTTCAAGTAGAAATCCAATTGTCCCATTTAGTCTCCAATAAATGAAGGTGACAATCAGTTTGATCATAGATATCAGGCTTACTTTTTGGACGCTCAATTATATTCCATTGATCTTTTGATTTACTCTTATGTGAGTATATCATTTTGATTACTATAATTTAATAGTACATCTTTCAATGTACATTGTAAGAATTTGGTATTTTAAAGATTATCTTGGCTATTTGCAGCTCATTTAAATTTTATATGAATTTGAGAAGTTTTTTCACTTTTATAATAATTGTTGAGATTTTGATAGCATTGTTTTAAATCTGTATATTGTTTTAAGTTGTACTCTCAGAGTAAAAATAATATTTGAAGGCATGCACATACATCCATTTCTTTTTAAAAATTATTTTATTAGGGGCCCATACAGCTCTTATTACAATGCATATATACATACTTTGTGTCAAGCACATTTGTATATTTGTTACCGTCAACACTTTCAAGACATTTTCTTTCTACTTGAGCCCTTAATATCAGCTTCTCTCTTTTCCTTCTCCCTCCTCTCCTTCCCTCATGCACCTTTGCTCATTTATATATTTTTGTCATGTCTCACACTGACTGATGTCTCCCTTCATCCATTTTTATGTTGTCCACCTGCTGAGAGGAGGCTACATGTACATCAGTGTGATTGCCTCCCTCTTTCTGCCCCCACCTTCCTCTTACCCACCTGGTATTGTGGGTAACAATAACTCTCATTATGGGTCTTGAGGGGTTTATCTGTCCAGAATTCCCTGTATTTCTAGTTCTTATCTGTACCTATGTACATGCTCTGGTGTAGCTGGATTTGTAAGGTAGAATTGGGGTCATGATAGTGGGCTGGGGGAATGCAGCATCAAAGAAATAGAGGAAAGTTGTATATTTCAACGGCGCTTCACTGACTCATCTCTCTCCTTGTGACCTTTCTGTAAAGCAATGTCCAATTTGTCTACAGTTTGACTTTGGGTCCACTCTGTGAACCCCCCCCCATTCACATTGATATGATTTTTTTTGTTCTGGCTCTTTGATGCTTGATACCAGAACTCATCAAAACCTCATGATCACACAAACTGGTGTGCTTTTTCCATGTAGGCTTTGCTGCTTCTTGGCAAGTTGGTTGCTTGTTTATCTTCAAGCCTTTAAGACCCCAGATACTCTATCTTTTGATAACCAGGCACCATCAGTTTCTTCACCACATTTTCTATGCACTCATTTGGTCCTCAGCGATTGTGTTGGGAAGTTGAGCATCAAAGAAAACAAGTTTAACAGAACAAAGTGTTCTTGCATTGAGGGAGTACTTGAGTACAGACCCTATGTCCATCTGCTACCTAATACTAAACATATAAATATGTGTACATAGGTTTATTTCTCCAACATCATATGTAGATATGTTTACATATATACATGCCTGTATCTAGACCTCTATACGTGCCCTTTGCCTACTTTCATCTATTTTCTTTATTTTTCTCTTGTCCCACTATCATGTTCAGTCTTCATTTGTGTATCAATAACTCCTCTTGGTTACATTGTGCTTGAGTAAGCCCTATCAGGCCTGCTATAACCTACCCATCTTCAATTTTTAGAACATATGTTGTTCCCTTGTCTCTGGATTTGTTAACACCCATTTCCTTTCCCTGTCCCCCCTTTCCCTTGTCCCCTGGAACCGTTGGTCCCATTTTTTCTCCTCTGGATTGTTTGTCCTGCCTATCTTATCTAGAGAGACATGTAGAGACAATAATAAGCACAAGAACCAGACAAAGTAAAACAAAACCGCAAACAAAAACCAAACAACAAAAACCCAATTACACAAGGCTGAGCCCCGGTGGCTTAAATGATTGAGTGTGGCACTGTGGTCCATGGGCTTGGCGGTTCAAATCCAGCAGCGGCTCTCGGGAGCAGCACTGGGTAGCAGCGCCCACGACCACCAGAGGCAGTGATCTCCCCCGACCCCCCCAAAAAAACCTAATTACACACACACACACACACACACACACACACACGTCTATAAATAATTCCAGGTCTGTTTGTTTATCTTTAGCTGTGTTTCCCAGTAGAGCCTCATGGGATGCCATGCCCTGACAACAAAGCCTATTTTTGGTATTTCCTGGGGACCTTATTGCTTTGCTCCCCTTGCTGCTCTGTTGCGTGCCGTAAGCATTTCGCTCCAATGTGATGGGGTAAGATCGGGCACAATTTCCACACTGTCTCCAGTGTTGTCCCTAGTAGAACTATGGGTCAGTGAGGAATGTCTTGTCTTGTGGTGCAGCCGGTCCTGTGCTCCTCTCTGTGCCTTGGGTGCTCTGAGCAGAAATATCATCCTTGAGGCTTTGTGTTCCATGTTGTGTTCCATTCTCTCACCCTCCTTCTTTGTTTGCTCCTGTGACATGCATCCATTTCCTAGGTCTTCTTAATTTTATTCTAGTGATGTGTTGTACTTTTCAGTCTATGAGCCTTTCACCTCCCTGTTTAAATGTCCTTCTGATGTTTTATTATTTTAGACAAAATGACTTTTTTTTTAAAGATTTTCTTTTGAGATTATTCATGGCTGGCATATAACAATGGGGTGCTGTGTTGATTTTATACCTTGCAAGTTTGCTAAATTTATGTATGAGCTCTAGTAATTTTCTTGTAGATTCTTTAGAATTTTCTTCAAGTTCCCTGTGTCATCAGGGAATGCTGATACTTTTATTTCTTTCTTCCTTATTTATATGCTTTTTATTTATTTTCTTTCTAGTTGGTATATCTGGGCTCTGTTTCTTAGCTTATGTACTGTTAGTATTTTGAGGAATTTCCTTGAACACTTGCCTTGACTGAAAACATTTTGCTCCTGTTACTTTCAGTTTGTCTATGTACAGGGGCCCTCCCTCAGCACAGAACAAGGCTTCTGTCCAGTTCAGAGATAGCTAGCCATGAAATAGAGTTTTCTTAAGTAAAAGAGTTTCTTATGCTGCCATAATGCTCCTGATCTATACATTTTCTCTGTTTCTTCAGCAATTTCATTATTATATTATTTGAGCATACTTTTGAGCATACATGTGACTTTCTCGATTCCTCAGTACCCACCCAATATACAATATACTTGAAACCTAAATTTACTAAGGAAACTATCTCTCGAATATTTTCCTCCAGCATCTACGAATTAATTTTTTAAATGATATACTTTAATGCCAGCTGACTGGAGTTGCCAATCCTGTGCACAATCTGTGCATGCTCCAAGATAAAGCAAAACAAGAGGAACGCCTTCTTTCATTTCCTTCAGTTTCCCCCTAAATGGGTTAGGAGAGATACACACAGTGGTTTGCAAACTTTATCTCCACTGGTCCATCTAGACCCAGAGGCTGTGGGAGTGTAGGGCTTTTGCTTTGCTTTAATCATGGTATTGCTGAGCATGGGAGGGACTAAGGAGCAACTGGGTGAAATATCAAAATTCCCTATTTTTTACATGTCAATTTTTAGTGATTCAGTAGTCACTCAGTTTCTAAAATCCTGTGACTGCTTTCCAAAAAGTTGATTCTGCCTATTTTGAACAGTGTGTGTGTGTGTGTGTGTGTGTATGTATTATTTATTGGGTGAAAAAAGTTGATTATGCTGCCATCTTGCTCCGGACATGTGCATTTCCTATCTTATTTAACAATTTCATTGTCATATTATCCACCTATTATGTAATTCATTAGTTCCATCACATTAAGGAGAGTTGTACAACAGGTACAGAAAAGAGATGAGTCCATGACACACAGAATCCAAGAACAGGAATGGGAATAACTATATCAGAAGGGTAAGAGGAGGGAGGCAAGGGGAACTGATGGCAATGATCGACACATAACCGCACCCTTTCTTCCAGGGGAAGGGCAGCAGAAATCATGGGGGGAAGAGAGACAGTAGTCACTGCAAGATATGAAGATAGTAATGAGTTATAAGTTATCAAGAGGCAAGGAGGGTGGGTTGGTGGAGGGAGGGATAGAAGAGGGCTGAAAAGAATGCAAATATCTAGAAAAGAAGGATGGCAACATATGTACAAACATGCTTGATACAATTGATGTATGGATTGTTATGAGTTGTAAGAGCCCTCAATAACATGATCTTTTAATTAAAAAATGAAGAAGAGTTGTACTTTCATTTCCACAATCCATTTCAGAACATTTTCTTCTTTGTTGTACTCATGATTAGCTAACTTCCTCCATCATACACCCAAGGGCCAATTCATCCAGTTTCTGTCTTTATAGATTTACCTATCTTGAATTTCATATACAGAAAAACATCCCACTTCAAACCAACAACAGTAACTAAACGAAGTACAAAAAAAAACTATCATTTGAAAAGAAAGTAGAAAATATTAAAAACTAGAATGGCTTATCAGAGGGTGATCAGGCAGTTGTGTAGTGATAATTATTTATTATAACACTGATATAGAGATCATGAGAGAGAGAGAAAAGAGCATTAGAAGTTACATATATATCCTTTCATGATGCATGCTCACCTCCACACTGCTAGATGGTCAAGGTGGAGAGAAAGACAGGCAAGGGGCAGCCTGGACGGAGGCAGCCTGGTAAGAAGGAGGCTTGGGAGAGGCAGGCTGAGAGGGAGCCTCTGTTTTATGCCCCATCCTCACATACCCTCTGGAGTTAAGCCAGGCCCCCAATTACAGGTAAGAATATATGTCACAGGAAGGAGTTGTGCCTTGTGCACACATTATAGGAAAAGGGAGCTATCAGGGTCCCACATGGGGAGACAAGACCCCAGACTCCAGGATGTAGCTAAACAGGTTAGGCTAGAAATCATTAACATCAGCATATGAATCTGCCCACAGGCCTCAATGAAAGGGAACCATCATCCTAACAGCAGGGGAGTTAGCTCTGGTTAGACAATACAAAAGGCCTTAAGTAATTGGGACTTCCATAACAAATGCTGGTAGATAGTCTGGTTAATCTTTGGAGCATAATAATTGTGGAGAAGTTCTGTCTTCACCCAACATGGAGGAGATCAAATGATGGATGCTAAATTTTAACCTAGCTCATCTTGCATAACCCACTTTGCAATGCATTCATTCTACATGTTAGCAAGGTTATTCATACCCCCTAGTCCATGATCAGAGAGGATTCACCAGTGATTGAACCCAGGATCTATGTGTCTTTCGCCTTCACCTTTTTATTATCTGAAAAACTTTAAAAAGGGTTAAAAAGGGAAATAAATTGATAAGATATTACATTTCACCTAAGTGTGTCTACTGTAATCAACTTCACAATGTTCTCTGGTTT